>DWJQ01000161.1:0-17476 GCA_018248915.1 Hesperia meskei straton | reverse complement strand
GTAATGGGAACACTCTGTCCGGTGTCCGGTTTCCGGCAGATCTGCCGGTCCGGCTTAATGGGAACCCGGCGTTACTGTATTGAATTAAAGGTCCGACTACAACGGTAGACATTTTTTTAAGCGACGTATTTAGACTCTCGAAAAGTGTTTATAAAAACGAATTTCAAAAATGTAGTTCATTTCATTTCTGGTAGGTCATCGCTGTGGATAAAGCCTAGAAATGTATGAAAAACTTCGAGGTCGGTGCTAAGTAAGCATTAGTTTTACGATGTCGACGCTGACGAGATACTTCGGCAATACGCCAAATTTCGATTCGTGAGGAAGTTTTTCTTAGTAGTGGGTAAATTCTAAATAACGTCAGTAACATAACTTGAACCAGAACATATTTTGAATGGATTTTAGTTAACTGTAAAGTTTCCTAACTGTAACCCATAACTGTTGAGGACAGTTCTTCTGGACATAGGCTTCTTTTCTCAGAATGTGAAAATTAAGGCCCTAATCCATCATGCTGGCTAAGTGCGGATTGGCGGACTTCATACGTCTTTTAATGGTGTGACTTTGCATTGAACTTTTTTGTGTGTTAACTCATGGTTGAAATTTACTTATGATCTTTTCTTTCCCGAATTAATCTCTACTATTAAGAAGCGACCATAGCCCAGTAAATTCCCTCGATTTTATGACTGTAATCTACAAAGTTAAGCAACAGCAGGCGCGGTTAACAATTGGATGGGTGACCGTTATTGGCAACATTTCTTGAGCACTTTTGTGCGTCTGCGAGCAAGTATCTAAAGCCGTCGGTCCCGATTGATATCGATACATATAAGTCGTTTAGCCATGTCAGAGACTTTCGGGTGGCATGACATCTTGCGATACAGCGTTTGCCACTAACTCCTCCACCAATCCGAACCGGAGCAGCGTGGTGGAGTATCCTCTAGGCCTCTTCTATAACGAGGAGAGACCCGTGCTCAGATGTCGGCCATTAATGGGTTGTAGCCATTAATTGGGTGTATTAATATTATTTATATATAATGCGAAAGTAAATCTGTCTGTGAGGCTTTCACGCCTACACCTCCGAACCGATTTTAATGAAATTTGGTACATAATAGAGTTCATCTTGAAAGGATATAATTTATTGTTAATGTAGAAAATTATCTCTTAACATGTTTAAAAAGGTACATACAAGGACATAATGTAGTTAATGTAGATATTCACATTTACAAAAATTCCGATCCAGCTAAAAATTGCAAAAACTGTTCGAAACATATTTAAAAAATTATATAAAATCTCCCCATAATTTCGATAAGTGGAAAAAATTTATTTGAGGTCTAATGTAAAAAAATGGGTTTAGAAGTTTGATATTTTGTTTTTGATTACATTTTGAAAAATTTTACAAATTTTTAGCTGGATGGGAATTTTTGAACTGCACTTTAATTTTACTCTTTGGTACTCTTTAATTACTCTTAATTTGACCGGGCAAACATAATATTTTCTACGCTATGCTACGTTGCTAAGGATGCGTTTAAGATCATATACATTGGCAAGCGTAGATGCCGTCTGAGGGCTGAATGTGATTGGTGAATGGCAAACGCATCCTGAGCAACGTAGCATAGCACATCTCTGGTGGAAAGGCAGCCTAATAGTCGATACCCTCAACTTACTTATACCTATGTATTTTTAATTTTTTAAAATAAAGAAGCACATAATAACACATTGTCACATACCTATAAATACTAGGCCAGCGTGGTGGACTATATCATTGACGGCCCCGTAGCCCAGTAAGTAGTGGTTGCCTGGATAGTTGGATGGATGGTTGGTCCTGGATAGGGCAGATTATGGGACAGTCAATTTGCTCTCAGGTAGTGGGTGCTAGTGATGTTATTTATCTTCATCATGCCACACAGGACGCAGGAAATTCTCATAATATAGGCTAAATATTGTTTTTTTACAAAGCCGATGATAAAATAAGAGATAATGTCGATGGAGACATTTGTTATTTGAGTCATAAGAGTAGCTACTGTTTTCAAATAAAATAAATGTTGTACCTACTATTATTAAAACAACAAATATTATCTAACACGACTAAATTGTGTCTTGTAGGTCGGTTACAATAATTGTCATGCGCAACAACGGAAAGGTTAAGCTGCATTGCGATGTTAATTCCATTAAAAAAAGTAAATTTTGCATTTCATTAACAGAGCTGTCAATTCTTCAGGTAAAAAAATGTTTTGTATTTAAAGAAAGTTATTGAGATTTAACACGAGGTTTTCTTACTCTAGCCGTTAGAAACAGGCACATTGCATAGGTATGTACGAGTATGTAATGTTCTTAATGTGCTAGAAGCATAATTATGAATCTGAAATCAACCTGCCTAGATCTCTACCATTGTGAGATGACACCCGCGCCCAACAGTGGCACAGGATATTTTTTGTCACTTTTTTTGAAGGGATTCGTTTTAAAAAGTATATAAAATCTTAGTAGCATTTTTCAAGTTGACGTACCTTCTTGAAATTATGTATTTCAAAGTTCAAGTTGAAAGCTGAGTTGAAACCTTCCGTTACATAGTTCCTACATACATACAGGTCAAGCTATTATAAGTGTGTTAAAAATTCAAGCTCTTTTCTATAAACCACAAAAAAGGTGGAGTCGCATTTAGTGAATAAGAATACTATAAAAATATAATTTGTCATTAAACGTAATTAACTCGGTTATAAGACCAATAGTAAGGTAAAATGTAGCAAATCCCCATTTTTAAGTTAACTTGCATAAAGATCCCCTTTGAGGTTTTTTGTTTTATATTACCTACATTGTGTGAAACTTTACGTATCTAGATACTTACCTATGTATTTTCGTTCAAGAAATACTTACAAACAGATAGACAGTAGAAATATATTAATAGGGTTCCCATTTGATACCCTTTGGGTACGCAAACTTGAAATGAAATAAAAATTCCTTTCTAAGCACTACATGACTGCCAAGATGAATTTTGTGGACAAGAATCTAATGACAAACCCGAAAACCACAAAAATTCGAAAATTTCCTTCCTTATGGTATAATGATTAAAAATTTATTATGCTTTGACATAGAAAGAAAAAAATTCTGCTTTTTGATACAATATAACGGTAACCTAATAGAAAGTGACAATTAAGTATTATTTTTCACCACAAAAAGCCTATTTTGTTACAAAACTCAGACAATAGGTAGATACATTATAGTCAGCCAGGAAAATTTGAAAAAACCTTTTGTCTGCTTTTTTAATCTATATCTAAACACTTAAAACTAAAAATATCAATCACAAAGAAAATCACGACATCGTCGTCCTTTGGCAAAATTCCTAAAAAACAAAATGCAGAATACAACATAATGTGTAAATTAAAACATTTCTCACACAGCTAGGAAAGCGGCACATACCGCCCCCTCGTGACGTCACCCCGCGCCCCTCGCCCGCTGTATCGATCGACCCTCCCCGTGCCGCGCTAGACCGCGCTGTTATGTAGATATTTAGGATCCGTAGCGACACCGGATCGAAATAAAAGTCGATTTTCAAATTCAAAATTCGTATTCGGTGTGATACGTTCCTTAAACCCTTCTTTTGTTAATGTTGTTTTAATCTGTATGACCGGAATTTATTGGGAAAATCATTTAAAATAGATTGGATCACGATCGTAATATAATTCTATTTTTAAATAAAAAACGCAATTGTTTTTTTTCCTTATTTGTTGTTGTTATAATCTACATGACCAAAGATTAATTGCAACATTATGGATCGCAATCTAGACTTAAACACGATCTAGACTTAGGCAATAGGTACAGACTTTATTAGGATAATCCGATTGTTTCGTTAGATAAGCGACACAATAACCTAACTTTCTCATTCTGAGAAAAGACCCATACTTAATAGTGGGCCTTGATGGATAGAGATGATGAATGTAAAAAGAAAAAATAAGTAGGTACTTATGTTGAATTTGGATTTTATGGAGTACCTAGTCATTAAAATGAATCCCAGGTATTTACTATTATGAAATATGTATATATGAATAAGTACGATCTATTTTATAAGTCGCTATATAAAAAAACTTCAAGGTACGTTCAGAAGTAAGGTCCAGAAATTGTGGATTTTTCTAAACAGTTATTATTTTAATAACGTTAAAATAATCAGTTGAAAAAGTTTAGAATATGTAACATTTTTTATAGGCGACCTTATTCCTGTAGGATAGTAACACTATGACCGAATTAGAATTAGACTCTTACCTAACGACTCACTAGACTATAATATTACTCAAACAACTAATAAAACAAACAATATTAGTCCCTACCTCAGTCTTCATATCTATTCATGAAATATCCAACTACCACCCTAGCCCCGGTTTAAAAGTCGTGTAACGTGTTTTGTGTCACAGTTGTCATGGGCGGCAGCGGAAGGGATTGCATGATTGTTTACTAAATCCATTAAAAATGGACACATCATTCACTTGTTCTGATTTTGGTACAGCTTAAAATCTTTAACTATTCATCTATCTATCTTAAAGAACCAATTACTTCAAACATATTTAGTCCTCATAATTACTAGTACCAATTTAATTTAACCAAACACTAATTTTACAGATACACCGAACCAGCAAACGATTAAGAGCGACAATGTAAACAACATGCAGCAGGCTTACCAGCCCAGGGAATACCAGGGTGCTCCTGTACCCCCTGGCGCTCCAATGTACCCTGGACATCCGCCCTCCTGGGATCCACCGGGATACGAACCCGCCGGGGACGTGTCTTGCTTGTGAGTCCTACCCCACTCTTGATTTACTCCTACTCCTGACCTTAGAAATCCAAGATCCTGATCACTTCGGAAAGTTTGGTTTGTTATCTGTCCTTTTTCTTTCCTTTGTATTCAACGCGATAGGTATTTGTTAATCTAGATTAATACATTAACTAAAATAAAGTTGTTTTCATTCATAAACGTTACTATTTATAGTATTACTGATGTAATTGATAGTTGACAATTATATAATTCTACTTTAATTAACAAACATTATCTAACAATACCAATTAAATTCAGAGTAGGTATAATTATGTTATAATTAACAATCATTGACACTTATATTTAGGCTGATTATAGATTTGTGGCCAATCTTAGCAATAATTAGAGCTCATCTTAGTAATCCGATTGCTACACGATCAAATATGTTTCTACTTGGGTTGTTTCAGTTTCAGTGTTTCTACTTACTCAATCAAAAGATCTTTAACACTATTAATAACTTATCAACGCTTAACTATTTACTAGTTTAATGATATTTTACATTTTAGTTAAAACATTTATTTATTTTCATTTATATTTTATCAATAGGACATACAAAATACATGTTTTGTAAAATATTAATGCTACTTTTTTCTGATTGGCATAATGGTGGGAGGGAACGAATTTATTAAGGTGGTATGTCATTTGTACCGTAATATTTAGTTGCGGCTGGTTAAAAATAATAACATTAAATACGAGTATATTAGTGTACCTATCCATGATATTTATAATCAGTCGTTAAGCTTTGTCGGAGGCCTTTCGTCACTCGATTTGGCCACTAACCTCTCCACGAAATGAAATATGTTCAGGGGCTCCTCATTTATGAGAAAGGGACCTTGATTATGTTATATCCAAATATTCCACACCCATATCCTAATCTCCTTGGCTGCGTAGCAGTGGACTTGGTTTCTATTGAATGTAACAAATTCTGATAGCTTGTCGCAAAGGTAACACATATATATTATTACGTATTTATTTCATCAATATACCTATAGTTATATTTTTGAGTGTTTTAATTTTATACAGGTCGTTTTGTGACAAGCCTCTGAGAGTGCGTCTGAATGTATTGTTAATATCATTACGTTATGAAAGTGTAAATTACATAGAAATTTGCTCTTCATAGTTGTTTATTTTGGATAGGCAGTATCTAAGTCAGCTGTTATATCATGTATTATATTTGTTATATTTGCTATCATGATACTGCCTAGACAAAGACGGTTCACTGTTATCGTTTTAGTCTTTAATTCTTTTTTAGTAGTAGGTAAGTGTATTTTGTTAGCTTCAAGAAGCCAAGATGAATGTTAGACTGCTACCGCTGCCCCCCCTGTCCTTTTTGTTTTCCCCCGCGCCAGGGCTGACATAGTTTTTGGTATAATTTCATAGGTGCCTGCGAGATTTCAGACCCTTTATTGTTGTTTACATTGTCGCCAGGTATACAATTTTGAATAATAAGTCTATGTTTTAGCGTTAACGACATATTAGAATCAGTTACAATTGCCTCTTTATTACTCCAATTTAAATTACTAATTAATCAAACTTAGTCTGTTCTGATATGTCGAATTAGATTTTAGCAAACTGTGTTATTGTTATTGATCGAGTGCTGTTTGTTGATGATTTTGCGCTCAAGGAAACTCAATGATTAACATTTCAATGTTTGTGTTTTGATTTGTTATTAGAAGAATATTATCTGTTTTTGATTTCTAGGTTTTAATCCTGCCAAAAGTATTCTTTTGAATTTTTACCACTTGTAAAAATAATCCCTAAATTATCAGTTAACTTCAAAAGAAGACTTCAATGGCAGTTTGTGTTTAGTAGCATGGTTGTTGTCCTTAGGTATTGCAAGGGCTTACGGCAATGGTCATAGACCATTCAGCAGATAACGGTGACAATTACGTAGTTATAATAATCTAATTACGTTTGTTTGTTTCAGCGGCCCAGATTCCTCAGAGAGGCAGTAAGGATCTTTTTATATTTTTTATATTTCAATTATTTTCTCGTATTCTTTTAAAATAGACATACTAAGAACATTTTTTATTTTTTAAGTATCATGGGTTGCTTTAGATGAATAAATACTTGCTGTGTTGTCTCTTAATATGATTCACTCACTAAACATAATTAACATTATCATTGACGAAAATTGCTATTAAGATCTCTGTTAATGTGTTAATTAAGATGTTTGAAGTAGCAATACTTAAGCAAAGTAAAATTACTTGGATTTTCAATCACAATTAAATCAAAATAAGAACCAGAAAAAGTAGAATGAATTAGAAATAGCGTATAAAGCTTCAACTATATTCAACGATACGATAGAAGGGAAAAGATTTAGAATAACATAAAGATTAGTAGATAACAAAGTAACTTAAAATAGATATGAAAACGAAGGCATATCTAAATAAGTGGATTATTCCGTCATTTCAGCTTGCAAACGCAAGGAGGACATGGATTCGGGTACCCTTCCTTCGCCGAAGAAGCCGCGTTTGGTTTTCACAGACCTCCAGCGGCGTACTCTTCAAGCTATTTTTAAGGTAAATTACATTAACTAGTGTGAGTGTTATGAATTGATGACCTGCTACATAATGCTCGAAAATATGGCACTGTAGATAATGAAAGGCTTATGGATATGGTGTTTGGCGACGAAGCTATGGCAAACAAATTTAGTGTTTTTATTTCTTTGTGGTGGCAAGTGCTAGTATTGAGTTGTGTCACTTGCCCGTGTCCACGATGGCGATTGTATTTCCAAAAAAATCTTCTTTTTATAGTCCGACAAAGTACTTTAATTGTAACAAACTAGTAAACAAAGATTGAGATTGCAAACATTTATTGGCGCCAGCAAAACCTCTTATTTCAATAAAATGTATTTTCCTGAAAATTAAATAAATTTACACAAAAAAGTGTCCTATGTCACTTCCCTGACTTTCAATTATCTCGAAAATTACATCGTTGTTTATTATCTCATAAAAGTTCAAGTGTCGTGAGCACTCCGAAAACAAAAGAAACAAATGAAATAATTATTATGTAATTGTAAAACGAAACAGTACTAAAATTGAAAATGTTTATAATATTACAGGAAACAAAAAGGCCATCGAAAGAGATGCAGGTGACAATAGCAAGACAGTTAGGTTTGGAGCCAACGACAGTCGGTAACTTCTTCATGAATGCTAGAAGAAGATCGATGGACAAATGGAAAGACGACGATGCTCCATCTACCGATATGGATCCGAACTGCGACAGCCACGATCTAGACCACGTACCCAGTCTAGATTCAGCAGAATCAGAGGAGGAACACGACGATCAAGACGATCATCTCTTGTGACGCCATGTCCCACAGACTCATCTTTTAGTGCTCTGAGAAGAGCTTAGGGTTGTCAATACTGATGTGGAATGTATGCCCTCCAACAGCTGCGAACATTTGCTTTTTTCTTAATTATTGAGTTTCATCAATTTGAGAGATTATGTTTAACATTACGTTTCATTATTTGGAATGTTGTCTTGAATATTTAAACGTCTTACTTCATATACTGCTTTATGAATGAAAGAATTAGATTTGCGTGCTTGTTGAATCTAGGTATTCATTCTCATCCTTTCTCTCAAATTCCTTTGTCATTTTCGCATTATCTAAATCTGTTACGATTATTTTAACGTCACAGCTGTCTAGAGCGTTCACATTCATGGTATTGACACCTAAAAGTGCGAGTTTTATAGAATTGAAAAGGAACAATAGTGCGAAAGTGTCGTACACGGTTACGGTCCAGGATTGATCTCTCAGTTTATACATTTCTAGTCATCGTAATCGAATAGGCATATGATTATAATTTAATATTTAGACGTTCTTTTAGCTCAGCGATATATGTTTGTTTCATTTTTAGTATGTTTTGAAATCACTAGAGGCTGCTCAAGCAAGATTATCTTTAGCGATGGTTTCAATACATACGATTGATGTATTTTAATACATGTACAGAATAGTATTATAGCTTACCAAAGGTAGACTAAGGTTTTGTTAAAATGAAAGTTATATACAGATTTAGAAGGAACATAATTTGGAGCTCCTCGAGTGATTTCATAGGTTTATAGGTAATAGAAAATGCAATAATGACGAGTCATGGTTGGTCGAGAAGTTTAATTTGAAGATTTGACGTTAGTAGGAGTAAATGTCCGATGAAATCGGACGATGGTTGGACACTTTCTTTGGATAGAGTTGCAAAGTCAATATGTACAAAAATGCATGTTTATTATCATTACTGTATAATAATCATGGTTATTATCTCAGTGTCAAGCACTTAGACTGTTTAATAGTATTATAAAAACTAATTTTAAATACACTCAAATAAAAATTTTAAAGCTAACAGTTGTAAAAGATAACTTAGTTAAAATAGTTTTCCTTTCGGTATAAACAGCCAATTTGGAGAATGTTTAGAAGATCTTTTTTTGTCATTAATGTACACATTTATAATAACGATTAAATGTATGCAAAGGTATCATTAGTTAACATTTATAAAAAATAAGTACAATATTAATTATATTTCATTTATTACATGTAAATAAGTTTTGCCAACGTATATGAATGTTTGTTTACTAGAGGTGTGTATTATTCAATATTGAATTTAAATGATATGCCAGGGATAGCGAACCAATGGCACGAGACACAATATTTTGGGCATGTCATCAATCACAAAATTTATTATACACTGAAAAAAATTAGAAGTACTAAAAGAAAAAAATAGAAGTAGTACCTATTATTTATGAAGAACGAACGCAAATGTTCGGCCCCCTTCCCTAATTTCGGAAAACTAAAAAGAATTTTCCAAATGATTGCTTGATGGCAATGCTATTATTGAACATTTCTTTAGGAATAGGTACTTTATTCAACACTTTTTTAGGAAAAATTATACCTACTTAAAAGTTCGTCTACCCTGATATAGGGGCTATGTTGACATTGCTTTGCCTTGTATTAATTTTACTGTAACATAATATATACTTAGATCATAATATTTTTCTTTTACCATTGCTGTTCGGTCATCATTTTTGCTTATATTGACTTGTGACCTTGTTTATGTTCAACTCTAGTCGAAAGATCTCTCTTCCGTTCTGACGAAGACAAAAACCGTAGGAAATGTTAACAGTAAATCAAGTTCGTACGTGATATTACTTAAACTTAATAATTAGTATAAAAATAATGTATTTAAGCGGCTTTACTAAAATGTAAGGGATGTTGAGAAATCTAGTCCAAATTGTGCAAATGTAGATTTAAAAAAATTCACGCATCGCTTTATTCCATTTGCGCATCATCATCACATCTCAATTAATGATTGTTTTTTATTTTTTTCCGTATTTAACAGTAGGTATTTATTTTATACAAATAATGGATGGTGATACGGAAACCTTTGTAGGTTTGTAATAGTGCGCTAGCGCATGGAAAAATAAAAGACAATACATAATAGGGTATGTACTGTTTACATTTATATTTAACACACTTCATAGATTTCTTACTCCATACCTTGAAAAATCCTGAAATATAATAATACACGACGATACGATGAAAACTTATGGGATGATGATGGTGATGACCAGATGAAATTGATGATGTGTGATGGCGAAAGCTTGAACAACCTTCGGCCACATGTTGCTCACTAGTCATTATTTTCTAGTCTGATTGTACGGAATCGAGTCACTGATGCAATCTCGGTCACAATTATTTAGTACTTAATAATAGTACCTACATTAATTTCGAAGGCGTTTTCCCTCCAGGAAGCGAGCGACGAAACATCGGCTATTCTGTCGTCGGCGGCGGGACAAATGCCTTAAGATGCGATGTTAAGATACATTCGATTATGCCTATTAAAAATGATTAAACAAACTCAGAAGTTATTTGTATTTTATCAACTTCATTGTACGTTGTTAAACTTTTTCCATTTTGATCGCAAAATCGCATTACATCTTGATGAAACTATTAAACGAAAGCTAGCAATTTTTTTTGATCTAGGCACGCGGGAGTGTGGCAGGCCAAGTTTTAGGCAAATTTTAAAAATACGACAGCAAAAATGGGAGAAGCATTTAAAGATTTAGTCTTTTTAACGGTTAAAAAATTAAGTTGAAAATGTATCTTAAAATCGTATCAGATGTCAGAATCTAGTGTCTTCAGGTTTTTAGCTGAATTTTAAGTTTTCAGAGACATGATTTATTTTAATTTCATTATTTATTCATACGAATATAATAAGGTATATAATGTCTGGTATAAAACAGGAAAATCATATTTCTATATAATCATTCTTCGAGGCTTATCTCCTATTTTTTGGTACTTATTTGAACATTTTAATGTTATTTTTGACCACGGAACAGAAAAATTCTGTTCGATGTTTTTGACCGACCTCTTAATTCAATACAAAGTTGCAAATTGTTTTCTTAAGTGTAGGTAAATAAATTTTATTTTATTCCATTATTTGGATGTAACTTATTGTAGGATTATTTAAGTTATTTATTAATCGAAATAAAAAGCTAGTCTGATTTCGTCTTGCGACAATTTTGAAAACATAATACTGACTTGTTCACCAAAGATTAAAAAGTGCAATTTTATAGACTTTAGTTTGTAATGACCGCTGCAAATAAAATTTATTTTCATAAATATATAGATGCAGTTAAAATGATAAAATAAATACCAGCTTTTTTATTTATTTTATCACGCCTACGTGTAGACATAAAATTATTTATTCCATTTTGTAAAATAACATTCCACGTGTTTTCTATTTAGGGTATATAATGCGCAGACTTTGTTTTTGTAAGAAGAAATAATGGCGCACAAGAATTATTAAAACATTAAATTTAATATTAATATTACTTTTTTTTTACTTTTTGTAAATAAATTAACGCCCGTTCCTTCCAGTTCAATTCAAATATTCCAGTTTATTTTCAAATATAATATTTCATAATAATTATGTTGTCCGATAAATACCTATAAAAACTGAAATTTTCATCATAACGTGGATTATGTTAGGACAGTTGAAAATGATAAAGTATTTTTGTGGATGTCTAGTGCGCTTTCCTTTCTACCTGTACATAGTACGTGATTTTGAATGTAAGAATAAATGTAAATTTTATAAACTTTTCTACTTTTTATTTCCAACTTCATACACCTTATTACATACTTAGATATTTTTGTGAAGGGCTTAGTCCACTATTGAGTATTTTTGTGCAGGGTTCGGCTTAGCCCACTATTGCGAGTATTAATTGAATCTATGATAATGACTGGCTTGAAAAGATTAATTTTGATCACGTTAATTTTGTATGCCAGAGAAAAAGATATCAGAGATATTATTAAAAATTCTAAATCATTTATCCATGTAGGTATCTCTTTTCATTCTATCGTAGTTCACAAAGGTGCTTTATAATGGAGGAAAAAACCACATAAAAACTCCTAAGCACATCTTTTCAAACAAATGGATCAGGAAGAAACGGCAAACGGACTGATGGGCAAAGTTCACACATAGTAAATAATCTAAAAGTCAAATTGTTGGCTTTAATTGGCCTACATTTATTTTTCACAAATATCTTCTCTGTAAAGACTTAGGTACCTACATAACATTTTTATGATACTTTATTATTTACAATAATATAAAATAAATCAAAATGCATAATTGTAAAACTTCTACAACGCCATCTAGTTTATCATCATGAAAACATTGCCTGAATAAACTTGTAAAATACATTTCAGATGGCGCTTCTCAAGTGCCGTACCAAATGAGTACGTTGTGTTGGTTTGATACCTACTATGTTTAGTTTAACATTATTAAAGCATTTTATTCTTTATAGTTTATTTCATCTTTATATTTTTTTAAAAGATTAAAATAGACTCTTTTTAAAGTACCTAGGTATTTTTATGTCTTGTCGAACTAATAAAAATTATTATGGTAAAATATTTGAAAACCCCCTGATTTACAGGATAAGTCTATGGGATAAGTAGGTATATACCAACTTGGTGTTCTGAAGTGCGCACTTTGATAATTTTTTAAGTGTTTGGTAAATCGTTGGCATACCAAATTTGAGATCATATCTTTCACCAAAATTATAAATAAATACCGCTACACACTCAAAGCCCCACACTAGGATTTCCTGTGTCGAGGGTGCCTTGGACAAAACACAAGACAAGGACACACACCCAGGTCGAGAACGGAAATTCAAATTCATCATTCAAATCGCCGCTTTGCTGGGAATCGAACCCGGACCCTAGGAGCAGCGATCCGGCGTGTTAACCATTGCGCCATTCGGGTCGTCATAAAACATAACTTATAAAATATTATAAAAATATAACTTGTCTTGATGGCCCAGACCGTGGCCCAGACGAAGACCAAAATAGTTTTAAAAATTACCAATTTGCTATTAATGGTGTAATATTTTAATGCTGACTCAATAAAAAAATATTGTAAACACAAAAGAGAAACACAAGTTCTATACAATAGTTCAGTAACAAAATACAAATAAAGTAAAAATTAATAGACAGAATGTCACAACAAAAACTCATTTGTGACATAGACGCAATTAAAGAGATATGAGACAGCACGAGAAAGTACTGATAGTAGATAGGCAATATTACAATTTGCCCAGAAAGTTCTTATCCGTCATAGAAAAAATGGTTTGTCCCTTTTTTCTAATATTGGCGTAAGTTGCGTTGTGACGTTTTGTACTCTTCTTCGTCTTTGATTTTAGCTCTACTATGCTTAATACATCATGTATTGTACATTTTAGATAGTGCAGAATTAAAGTAACTGATGGCGCTGTTCTGATAAAAGAGAAGTGTCAGCGCCACCTGTTGGCGACATAATAAATGTACTCATGAAATTAATGTTTAATGAATCCAAAAACCTGTTTGATTTTATCATTCATCCAATCATATCAACAACAAGCTGTTTATTTAGAATATATCTATAAGAAATGTAGTAGTCCATCCAACCATCCATTCCAATCTACATCACTTTTCCATTCCTAGGTCTGCTGGAAGAGATTTCTTTTAGAAATAAGCAGTACCTTTGTACAAAAAATAAATAAATATATAAATAATTTGTAGCATAAGAGATAACAATCTATATTTTCATAAAAATTGTTAGAGTGGTTTTCAAAACACATTATATTTTCAAATATGTAATTACCAAAGAATTGCTTATTTAATTGATTTTTTTTAATTATTTGTAGATTACTAAAACGAGTCATCTGAATAATTACCCACGGTAGAGATCAGGTTGGTGCCAAGCGAATTCCAAGGGGCACGAGGGCCATATTCCGTTGGTCGGCAAGGCCCTCTGCAAGAGATTTAATTCCCCTGAATGTTTGAGCTGTATAAGTCAGCCTAACTAAATATGAGTCTGGTCACATTAACAAGAATTTTATTCAGTTTTATTTAAATTGAATTTAACCCAATGACTCACTACTGAACAGGGGGCCATGGGTTACTTATCATAAGAGACTGAAGAGACTTTACCATCCTGCTCCATTGTGAATAACTGGATCCACCAATCCATTTTGAGAGAATATTTTGTATTCGAAATGTTAATGATAGGCGTACTTAATCTTGGTAATTTGTAGAATTAAAAATTTTAGTTACTTAAGATAAAAATAATAAACACAAATGAATAATAAATATTGAAGTTTCCGTACGAAAGTTAAGAATGAATGAATGCATTTCTGATCATTACTTCATTACCCTCCAACTACGACCCACTTACATAAACGCTGTGAGAAAACAGGTACATTTATGAAATAAAAGTGCCTTCAGGTCGTTTTTAAGCCTTTTCACTTCCCAAGACAAAAGCTTTTAAAAAAACTCTTTAGAGCAGCAAAAATATACAAAAGGTCACCGGTGCTTAAAGGTGTGTAAGGTAGACGGCATGCTAGCAGATCCCTGTTGTTGGAGCGAGACAGGTAGCTGAAAATCAATTTATTAGTTAGTGACGTCACGCTTTGCGCATGCGTAAGGCTTTCGGTCCCGGGATCGGGTTGCTAGATGTAAAACTTTTAACTTCTTTTTCAAACAACGCATTTCTAACAAATGCATTTATTCTGAAGTTTGTGAATTATGTCCCGAACTAGCAAACGTAATTTACGAGAACTGCGCAATTGAGATGCCATTGATAATTTCTGCGCAGCGAGTCTATAATATCTAGTAATATACTTCGGACAATAACTTCTTTCGATTTGGATCACATAATTGAACTTTTTTCACATCAACAACCTTTTAATTATTCAATCTTTCAACAGCATCATCGTTGGAGAGTCGACGAAAACATCCCACAACAATAGTCCGACTGCGATAAAGTGCATCGTAGATATAGACGGGCTATTTTAGTTTCGGCACTGGCAACACACTTCACATCTGGGCGGGCTGCTCGAAATAGCGCCACGAGGGGGGATGTCAGTAGAGCGGCGACGGTGACGCCGACAGCACGCCATGGCGTCCGTCGCCGCATGGCTCCCGTTCGCGCGCGCCGCCGCCATCGGCTGGGTCCCCATAGCCACCCATCCGCTCCCCCCACCGCCGGTCCCCAAAGACCGACGACGCGCCGAGGACGAAAAACTCCTCATCAACGTCTCAGGACGACGCTTCGAAACCTGGAGGAACACCCTCGAAAAATACCCCGATTCGCTCCTTGGTTCATCAGAACGCGAGTTTTTTTATGATGAAGACAGCAGAGAATACTTCTTTGACAGAGACCCAGATATCTTTAGACATATACTCAATTACTACAGAACTGGAAAGCTTCATTATCCAAAACATGAGTGTCTCACGGGATATGATGAGGAACTCGCGTTTTTTGGTATATTACCAGATGTGATTGGCGATTGTTGTTATGAGGACTATAGGGATAGGAAACGGGAGAATGCTGAACGGCTTATGGATGATAAGCTCAGCGAGGCTGGCGATCAGAGCCTGCCTCAGCTTACAGATTTAAGGCAGAAGATGTGGAGGGCGTTCGAGAACCCTCATACGTCGACTGCTGCCCTAGTATTCTACTATGTAACTGGCTTCTTCATCGCGGTCTCCGTGATGGCTAACGTCGTTGAAACCGTCCCATGCGGGCATAGGCCTGGTCGCGCGGGTACTTTACCCTGTGGTGAACGTTATAAAATCGTATTCTTCTGTCTGGATACCGCTTGTGTGATGATATTCACAGCTGAATATCTGCTCCGATTATTCGCTGCCCCAGACCGTTGTAAATTCGTTAGATCTGTCATGTCAATCATAGACGTTGTAGCAATTTTACCTTACTACATCGGGTTGGGTATTACCGACAATGACGATGTATCGGGAGCATTCGTGACCTTGAGAGTGTTTAGAGTGTTCCGTATCTTCAAGTTTTCGCGTCACTCCCAGGGGCTACGGATCCTCGGGTACACATTGAAGTCTTGCGCCAGCGAGCTGGGCTTCCTCGTATTTTCCCTCGCCATGGCCATCATCATCTTCGCGACTGTGATGTTCTACGCGGAGAAGAACGAACAAGACACGAACTTCACTTCCATTCCTGCCGCCTTCTGGTACACCATCGTGACAATGACAACACTCGGGTGAGTCCACTAAGTCTTTATGGTTCAAACAAATCTGTTGATATTCCCTAGAGTATATGTAACACCTGTCGCCGCCATTAAAAATTTAAGCGGGAAAATAAGTGTCATGGCGTCAAAAATTTCCCTCCATTTATTGTGCTAAGCGTTGAAGTGCAGATGTTTGCGTGGTTTTATTTGTTTAATGGCCAATCTGGAATTAAGGTTGTTCATAAAGCAATACGAACGGGTTAACTTTAAGCGGCTTTCAGTAATAATTAATACACACAAATCTGGGTCAGCAGGGAAACTATGCTATGGTAATGACGGGAATTGATTTCAACCAGGTTGATGACATTATGCGTGCTTAATTGCCGCGTATTAACTATAATTAATGAATAATTGATAAGTATGTTTATTTGTGAATTAATACGTGTTGGCTTTCGGATACTGAAACTGTTAATTTAAAATGTGTCAAGAATCGTTCTCGATCTGGGTGTGTTTCCTTGTCTAGTGTGTTGTCCGTGGCACCCACGACACAGGGAATCCTAGTGTGGGGCTATGAGTGTGAAGGGTTATTATTATTATTATTATTAATCAATGATTAAGTAAAGTTATTTTCTTTAACTGCGCATTAGAAGTTTTATTTACGTTTAATATAAGTTTAATAATATTTTTAAAATATTTTATTTATTTAACCACAACCTCAAGATAGTGATAGTGATTCCAAAGTGTCTAAGTCCAAAATACATGTTCCTGAAATCATGGTGAATACAGAATTTACCTACTCTCGATGAACTATAAAATTAAATAACCTCGCTCAGAGAATATTTATCTATCAAAAAATATTCATGCAAAACTTTATATAAGATATTTAATAAAAATACATTATTAAGTACCTACCTACCTGTCTTTCAAAGATTTCTCTATAATCTGATATTTTTTTCTCCATTAATCAATTTTATTGTCCCCCGTATACATGAACGTCTGGATTTTCAAAAGCACTTTAGTGGATTTCACTAAAGTATTGTTTGTGAATACGGAATTTAAATAGGTAGCTATTAATTATTTCTCAGAGCCGTAAGATCAATCACAGTTTAAACCATGCTTCAGAGTTTAATCTACTGTCACGGATTATTTCTTAAGGGTCAGCTCACACCG
>DWJQ01000160.1:0-17550 GCA_018248915.1 Hesperia meskei straton | reverse complement strand
ATCACCAAAAAAATCGGACCTTGAATAAACACGTGTCACACACATGCAAACCCCTATATTATCGTACTTTTTCAGCAATAACAACTGGAAAGAGCACGGTAGGTATCTAACCGGCGCGTAACGTAATCAGTCGCGTGCAAATTTGACTCTCACTTGGCCAATTTCTGTAGAGTCGTAAGGATAAAACTTGAGTCATCTTTCTCCGAAGTTCAATTCTGGATAAAACTACAAACATAGCGTTCTCAGTGTCGTTGAGGCGAATTTATATTGCCTTGGAATACTCTTATTTCTCTACGACGATTTCTACAGGAAAATTGATTGCCTGTGATGTATTGACATGAAAATAATATAGAGATATGCAACTTCCTCGTCACAGCTATGTATATTGAAACAGTCGTCGAGTAGCAGACTAACGGTTAGACAAGCCACGTCATTGTAATTATCACCGTAACCCATGAATATCAGAAAACCAAAGACATTACCTACTACTACCGATGCGTTGCTAGGTGAGAAAGAAGAGGATGCATAGAGATAACTACAGTCTGTAAAGCCAAAATAATAAATCGTTCGTTGCTGACTCAATTAAGAGGATGATAGCTAGCTGGACGTCCTAATTGTATAAGATATGTACTTTATAAAGTACGTAATCCTTCCTATGTTTAATAAATCCTAAAAAAGATAATAAAAAATTATCCTAAGTTTATTAAATGCGTAATTGGCTTATTGTGTTTTTGTGAAGCTGAGTCAATATAATTACATAGATAACAGGACAGGATAGTTTCAGATTTAAATATACCTTTTGTATGTAAACGAAAAAAACATTCACGGACAAATTCTTATATTATTTTCCAGAAGCGACCACCTGACAACTCGTTTTACGTGAAGACCTGCAATAAAAATCCTAAGAAAACGAAATGGTGGTACCACGGTATGTATTTGTATTTCGTTGTCTTTGCTGCCCACACCCCACTATTGGATACGGGTCTAATCTCACAGTGAGGGGTATTGGCTGTAGTCTACCCACCGCGCTGGCTATGTGCCGATTCGTAGACTTCATAGACCTTTTAGTACACAATGAAATGCTCCTAGCTATGAAGGTGCCGTCATATTGTTTTTCTTCACCGAAGCAAGTGATAATTAATTTATAATACGCAAATGAAAGTGTGTGTTATAAAAGGACCTAGCAAATTCAACGTTCGAACCGCTTAGTGTTATGGGAATTCGATTAAAGGTTTTGCAGAGGATAGAAATGGAAAGACAGTGTGGATTACACCACTCCCCAAAAAGTTGCAGTAGCATGGTATAGCGAAAGGTTACGGGTTCGATTCCCGGTTGTTTTTTCCGGTGTTGGGTATTTGTGTCCATGTCCACTCTCACTGTAAGGGTATGTCCATGTGGGGATATGATCGACCATTGGTAAATATGTATAGCAAATATTAACGTGGTCCAACCCCAAGCAATTGAACGAAGCATTCAATCGTGAAACATGAGATGTCTTATCTCTTTTCTACGTGAATGTTATAAAAAGAAAGTCATTGTTTTTGTGTCATTTTAAATGTAGGACACGACCATTACAACTTGACCCACATTGACCGAGTGATAAACGTAATCCGCGTGTCGTACATAAATTGTTGTAAATTTCAGATGACTCAGTGTAACGGCACACCGCGGCTATTATCGAGCAAGGACGATAAAATCTCAACTTGTGATAAGTGTTATCGATGCAGTGTTAACATATAATGTTATGTATATACGAGTGGTTGCGGAGTGTGTGCGGCCGGCCTTCTTTCAGTGCTAGTGAAATTTTGTCGAGTGTGTGAAGCGTTCAGTTTTGTCTGTGAATTGTGTTGCCAGTATTGGCGTTTAGGTGTTGCCAGCGACGTGAGCTAGGTCCAGGTGTTTTATTGAAATTTATGAGATTATTGGTGTTCATTATAAAAGTGAGAATTACTGGCTCTGTGATATAAAAATCTGCATGAAATCTGATTGTCTGTGGTACGAACAGCTATAAAATATGTATAGCCACTAAAACCTTTTTTATCACCACAATTTAAATTCAGTAATAAGATTTTCATGCTAAGAACTGGTGAATTAATGTAATTATTAAGATTGTTTTTTTTTGGAACAATACATATTGACCATTCCTGTTCTTATTTGGAGCACACAGTAAACAAGTGTAACCTTCTGATTTTTTGTTTTCTGGTATAAAGTTGCAAAATAAATTAACTAACATTAATGTTGTATTACAGCGCCAGTAAAAACATTAAGGAATTTGATTTATTTATATTTCGCGTAGAGAATATGTAAGTAATTTTGTATGCTCTTTATCATTTAAATTTTATTAGCAAATAAATTATGTTGAATTAAAGTTTGTGCTAATGTTTAATTAATATAAAACAATTGTCATGATCGTTCTTTGATTTTATATTTGGTTTAATTAATTTGAGTACACTTTTTCTGTTCTTTGACGGCAGGATGAAAATTATATTTTTTCTAAATAAATATATTTTATGTAGATATTTTTAGAAATCCCAATTCAGTCCAATACACGTATGATTACAAAAATTGGGAATCGTAGTGAAAATGCCCAAGGATAAATTAGAAAGGTAATTCATAATTTGAGTTTTAAGATC
Source organism: Hesperia meskei straton (assembly GCA_018248915.1). NCBI lineage: Eukaryota > Metazoa > Arthropoda > Insecta > Lepidoptera > Hesperiidae > Hesperia > Hesperia meskei. The sequence goes on along the minus strand of DWJQ01000160.1, from coordinate 14,917 downwards.
TCAATATTGCTACGCTTTTTTCACCATAACAGACAAAACTATAGTAAAGGGTAGTATTTATAGATGGCACAGACCGTTTGAATTGTCTATGGGTGTTACTACACCAGTCGATCGATCGTCGATCGACGGCATCGATCGACGTCAATCGAAGTCGATCGACTGGTCTGGTAACTTTAATTGATCGACGGATACCGTTCGTCTAAACAATCGACCGATTCCACCGGTCGACGTCGAGCGATACCGTTCGAATGGTCTGGTGTAGTAGAAAGTATCGATCGACGTCGACTAATCGATTCTACCGTCGATCGATGCTGTCGATCGACAATCGATCGATTGGTGTAATAGAAAGTATCGATCGACGTCGACTAATCAATTCTACCGTCGATCGATGCTGTCGATCGACGATCGATCGATGCTGTCGATCGACGATCGATCGATGCTGTCGATCGACGATCGATCGATTGGTGTAGTAACACCCTATGAGAGTACAGTTCTGAGGTCTGAATTCTAAAAGACAATATGTTTTCGCAAACACTGAATACGGCGAATTTGATTAGTCTTGTGTAGTCTGTCGATGAAATGTATTTACGAATTCACGCTACATTATTTAGTAAACCTTACGAAAAAATATCTGCATAACCTAAGAAAATAAAGTTAATAAATGCGCTGCTGGTTTAGTGTTTTTATAGTATTGTATGTCTATTTCAAGCTTTGCATATTAACAGTGTTGCCATAGTGTATCTTAATCTTAAAAATATTTAATCGATAGACTATATATTATTTTCAGTCACCGGCGTTAAACGATATGTGTCCCGATATATTATGTATGTAGGATAATAGGGTATGAAATCAAATAATAATATTATTATCTGTAATATAAATTATCCGTCGCTTCGTTTGCTGTAACTCGTTAATATCCGTTTATGGTTGTATTTCTTTGCTTACGTTTATGTGCTTGTGAGGGTGAATGCAATGATGTTTTAAATATCTCTAGATTGAGCGTCGCCCTACAATGAAATCAAAAAAACAAGGCAACATTATCAAGAATGCGTGCGTGTAGATGTTTTTCGCGTTCATTTATTGTCTATGTGTGCGTAATCTGTGCGTAATGATATAAAAGTTATGGCCAACTGTTGGCCACAACTTTTTGACACGTTTTCACGGATTCGATGTTCCATCTAGATAATACATCTTTGGGTGAATGTAGGATAAATTTGAATTCCAGTTACATTCGCCCTCACATGTACACAGTATAGTCAGTTCAGTTGTTTGAAATTATTTGAAGTGAATTTCTAGTGAATTGCGTACGTCTTGATATACACCTACTGTTATATGTATATTATACTGTGTGCTAAGTCGACTGTATCGTATCGTGATGTGTATTTAGTTGTGCACGGACACAGAGCCTGCTTTACTTAACGACAGATTGATAATTTTGTTAGATTATAGATATTATATTAGTCTTATTCGTTGGGTTCTAATGTCGTACTGTAATCAGTGAAGAATAAAAGTGAAAATGGCATCAAAAAGTTGTTGTAATTATTAGGTTTTTCGTCATTTTACTTTACAAATCTGGTTCTATTTCTTTGAATAGTTTTTATTTGATTGCTACTTTTTACATTTGTTTATATGCCGATTTATTTATTTGTTTGGACTGCCATTTTCAAGTGCATTCTTTATTGGTGTTTGTAGTAGCTAGCGCATTATTCAATTGGAGTGGCGATTTTGTGACCTACAGTTATGTGATAAACGAGTACCTTTCTTTGAAAATTCTATGTGTATTTTTTTGTTTTTTTTTGTTTCAGTCTAATGACTTTAGCGCGTGTGTCAGACGTTGGTTTTTTGTTTTCAGTGTTAATAATCTGGGATGGATTGTCAATTATAAGAGTGAACAATGAACATATAAAATTACTTGTTGGGTGATAAAAAATGTCCTTAACAAAGCAATAAGTAACTTGAATATATATTAAGTACAACTTTTAACTTATTAAGATAGGATACTCATTCATCGGGAGCGTTTACGAGGATACAGGAATTTTCCTGGTGTTGTAAGTATTATACTATTGTAATTGTTTAGTGGACAGGTTGACGGTAACTGGAGTGACGTATTGAAGTTAGTTTCCGATATGGTATACAAGACTTGAAAAAATTATATAGGTATTTAACGAGTGCTTCGAATCAAAATCAGCTTACTTGTGTTTTCTTATTAAAACTGTTCCTTGTTACGGACGTTACTGAGACTATTTGCATAGATTATATAACACTTCACATTGAAAATTATTATTATGTAATGTTTAAGAAATTATAAGAGTGTAGCTTTAGTTGGTACAACATGAAATTATTAGATTCGTTTACTGAAAAATTATTTCTTTAAATTCCATCCCAGAAGCTTGATAGCGGAAGAATACACTATGTGGCTATTTTATAAACATTTTTGAATTGAAATATTTATTTTAAACGTTCATGTAGATTTTGTAAAGCACTGTAAAATAAAAATAATAAGATTAGGTTTCATATTGTGTACTCTCCCATAAGGATTTGTGTGACACATCTATTATTGCAACGAATTCGCTGGTCTTGCGGAAACTACTCAATATTATGTTAATGATGTACCTACTAAAAAATAATTTATCAATGTCAAACAGCGTTCTTAAGTATTAAACATTTGTCGTTGGGAGCACTTTTAAATTAATAAAAAATAATTTGGTAAACGATTGATTTAATTTTAATTTTTATGAAATGTTTGAATATTAAATTAAAATTTACGTTTAATGAAAATAAATTTTTATGCCAGAAGTCTATGGGCCTATTCAGACATAAGCGGTATCCGCTACAACCGTGGGTAGCGAAATCCTAGCCAGTAATCGGTATTCCTTGTGATCAAGCGAGTATCGCTACTGCTATGGGTAGCGAAATTTATAAATTGTAGTCCATAGACAATACAAGGCATCTAACGTGTTTTGTGTACGAGGCAGCAATGTAGACCTTTAGGGTGCGGTTCCACTGAGGCGGAGCGGAACGGAGCTGTGCGCGATGCACCAATCACATGGCTCGAGATCCCCGCTCATTGTGCTTCGCGTGGTTTTCAAGCCCTGCAATTGGTGAATCGCGCACAGTTCCGCTCCGCCTCAGTGGAACCGCACCCTTATCCCGCGTGTGCGGCGAATAAATTTAATACCGCTTACTTGGCCATATGGGATTTATCGCTACAGGGCGGTATCAAGACATATATCGCATGATATTTCGGCGCTATATCGCTGGCTCATATGTTAATATTGTATCATTTATTTAATTAAGAATACTACTAGGTTCTATGCGTTATTAGCTATTTTTCAAAAATATACTGCAAAATATCATATATTACACGATCCTATGATGTTTTTATCAACTAAAAGAAATAATGAAATTCTATGGCTTATTACAAAACATCATCGAAAATAACATAGAACCTTGTAATAGTGAGCCAACGAATTAACGAGGGTATATAACGAAGTTCTTCCTATTCGAGGTCTCTGGGGTCTGTGCATCCAATTTAATCCAAACATTTGTCAAAACCTGGCTTTCTACTACCTTCCTTTTAAAATTGACCATTGAAAGTTTTTACACGTTTTGATCCCCAGAGTCAGGAAACCCAGCAAAAATTCAGGTCATCGCTTCCTGTTTGGTCGGCAGAGCATCGGTGACACCTTTGGTGACCAATTCCCATCAAATTGCTCTCCAGCTCTTTTTGTTTATTATAAATATAGATGTATACCTAACTACAATCCCACCGGATGGTAAGTAGCCATGAAATGCCCCAACATTTCATAAAAAGGCCTTTTTCAAAATAAGGCGAATTCAGTAAAATAACGATTGCTCGTTGGCTATTTATATAAAAAATAAAAGATTATGGCAGTTCAATAGATTATAATAACTTAGTAGGTAGGTTAAATACATAAAGAACGACATTAATAAATAAAATAACCGTAGAGAGGATTGGAGATACAATCCAAAGGATAGAGATTTTATATACTCGTAATTAAGCAAGTAATTGTAGTTAATACGAAAGTAAATTCATAAATTGACACCATTAATGGCCCATTAGAAGACATGGATCACCCCTCATAACTGAGGTGACCTAGAGCATATTCTACCATCCTGCTCCAGTGTCACTTAGTGGAGGTAAAAGTTAGTATGCCACACCAAAACATTACTACATTTTTTTTTATTATAACTATTCGTACTTTTATTCGAGTACAGTTTAAAAAGAGTAGTACTTAGCCATCAACAACAAAGAAAAGCTCTGAAATTCGAGCTGACAATGAAAATTTAACGTCAACGTAAAATTTTACAGTACACTTTAATAACTAAAGCCCGAAGCCGATAGAACGTCGTATCGTTGACAAAAGGATGAGTATGTCGAGAAACCTCTTTGCCCACACCAGCCGCGTCTCGCACCCACACACCTGCCACCGCAGAGCCACACGCCCGTACAGATTAACCCCCACATCCACATCTCACCATTACTAGCCCAAAACCCATACGCCCACCCGCCAAACACGCCCAACGTCTTGGGTTTTCTTATAAACCACGTTGTGTTCGACGTCTCACTCCGTCCTAAGATACTATGTCGCCACCTCTCCCTCTAGCGCAATGACGAGCTTCACATAAAGCGCCGCCGCATTCCCGCCTTTTTTCCCACTCCATTTTGACAGCTCGCGGCTCCATATCTGGCCGGAAACTAAGACAGCGTTCACAGACAAAATACTTCCACATTACCCTTTTAAAATAACTTACAAATATCTATGCCTTCATTTTATTTGTCTCAAGTAAATAATCATCAAGGTTCTTGGCAATGCAACTTACAATCTTTATTAACTTTACGATCAATTTTCATATTAATATACCGATAGTTTTATCAGAAATCAAATAGGTATGGTATATAAATATGTCAGTTGTGTATATGCTAGGGCAGTCTAGGCTAGTTTTGGAGTCCATAGCACATAAACTTCACTATAAATAGCATCAATTCTAGGCTAAAATGAAAAACTATTAATTATTGTCTCTCGCGTTAATCATAATATACATATTTTCTTACAGCTCAACAAATCTTATTTCTCTCATATAACATGAACCAAACCTAGAAGAAAGTATCGTTAACAAGCAACATTCATACCCGAAACGTCCACTACAAGTCCAATTCAGAGCCTCAAAGTTCGAACCGGTTTAAACTGACGTAATCCAGTTTCTTCGCAATGTGTGCGTCGTCTTACCGACGGCTCATGACGCGTTAGCGGCTCGGGTGCGAGTGCGGAGCGGGCGCGGGGCGGGGCTGGGAGGCGGCGCCCCGCTATCGGCACACCGAAACCCACTTTTTTCCCGCCGCAAACCTCGCGCCGGGGTTAGCCGCGACCCGCAGACCTCGTTCGGCGGGAACGAGACGGTCTTACTCCGCGCGCCTGCGTGCTAAGACGCGCGCCAATTTTGACAGCTCGCCTCGCAGTCGGAATGCGGAAACGGGCGCAAGTGGACTGCGACGCTCCTTGAATGCATTACCATTTCAGCTACAGCTGAAATATTGAACACTTCTTACATTACAGTTTGAAAATCTTATCTCTAGCTTACTATGTTGTTCGTTCCTAGTATGATCATAACACAAGAAGGTACTTAAGTACGTTCTAATTAATTACAAACAGGAAGATGTAGGGTTGACTTCATAGACTGAAGTAAAAATTAACATTAATAATTGCGACGACACTGACTTTAGATACGCTAGATGTTTTGAAGATTAGTTGGTAGAAGTATAATAAAATTTCGAAAACAAAGATATCTTACTAAACAATCATCAGAACCAATATAAATAGTAGTAACCGCATTGTAACGGACACTCGAATTGTTTCGAACATAAGCCGGGTATCGGCGGACCGCACCTAACTTGGGAGTTGATAGCGTCGACCTCAAAAGTGGTCGTAATAGTAACCCGAACTTGCATGGCGTGTGGCCACAGGGTGGGATGAGGTGGCATATCAAAACAAAATGGGTGAGGCCGGGTGAGGCCGGGTGAAGCTAATCACGTGGACGCGGCCGCGGACAATTTGCAGGTTAGCCGCGCGACCGCCGCTGCGGCCGGCCCGTCAGCCAACGATCCTTCGCGTTCTAACTATCATATTAAAACATTCTCAAATCATACACAAGCGGTTTGTTTAGTAACATTGACATTGGAATGTAATTCGTAGTTCAGACAAACAAACTCGATTATTTGTCTACGAATTTTTTGCCGTTTTTGAACTGCCGAAGACAAACAACTACTTATTCAACTACGCAAACCACTAAAGATACATAATAAAGTAATACTCCCCAAAAGGAAAGCAATAACAATAGGCCAACATAAATTAGAATAGATCCGCTGTTGTTGTAATTTAGTAGTACAGTATTATAAATTATTGTTAGTGCATGCTGTGTTTGCCTTAAAAGGTTAAACACTTAGAAATTAATATTAGATATAAGCTTTTTGCAGGTATAGTGTTATAACCGCTGGCAGACCTAAACTAAAATAAATAAATAAATAAAATAAAAAGGTCAAATCACTTAGGCATTTCTCACACAACCCTATTTATGAGCGACGCGACTGCAACGAAATCCAAAATTTGTATGTATCTGACATTTTTCACTGGCAGGAGACGCGTCTACGATGCGAATCCTGTCAGTCAAAAGTGTCAGATACATAGAATTTAGGGATTGCGTCGAGTCGCGTAGCTTATAAATAGCGTAATGTGAGAAGTGCCTCAACTAACACTACGACATAGTTATTGTGACATGGTGTGAACGGACAATATAACACGGATATAATTGATTTCAAATATATAAAGGTGGCCCGGAATAAGTCCATTCTTGAAGTCCATTTAAAACTTACAATGAAAACTACTCTTTCAATCCCTCCCGACTTTTCAATTTCCACTTCCTTGGCCCTCGCGGCTATGAAGTTCGATAGTTTCAGTCGACTAATACAGTACAGTCATCTACTTCGAGCTATTTTATTGTGTTGGTTTCTAATTTTAAATTAAAAACTACAAAACAGAGATTCCCCAGCCTCCTTGTCTCTATAAATGAGGATTTCACCTTTAGTATTATTCAACTATTTGTTTATAGGTAAGTGGATAATATTTCTACTGAAATTATTATCTTTGCGTAAAGGTACTTATAATTATAGAAACACGTTTCCGGGTGATCTTAAACTTGTCATCACGGACACAAAATATTTTAAATGCAAACAGGTACTCAAAATTTTGAATTGATTTACCGATATTCATGCAATCAAAGTACCAACCGGGAATGCAGCTCCATCCTTCCCCTGCCGTCCATGATAACTGTGACCGATGCACAAGGTTCATAGCCAATGTGACGGCCGTGACCATAATCCATGCGACTAGGTCGTAATATCGAAAAACCAATTTATAATCGTGAGAACTCATTTGAATATTTTTGATAAGATCAGTAAAACGCACATTCGGTCCTCTTAAGAAAAGTATCCTCGTGTAGCATGCCGTTTTTGAAACTGTAAACTTAAAGCGTTTTGGCTATAAGCCTTGAAGGCAGGTGTAGAGATGCAATTACCTTACCATTATTATATATTATATCATCTTACCACCTACTTTTAACGCTGTAGCATAAAATCTGAAACATATATATTTAGCGCTTTTAAGATATAATGATTATGATGATAAACATTTTTCTTAGTTCTAAATACCCTACTTTATCAAGACGCATGAGTACTTAGGATATTTGGTTAAAAATGGTAACATATAAAAATTCTTTCGCTTTTCTTGTGATCTTAACGAGCATGTAAAAAAATGTTTTAATTGTGACCATTATTACCATTTTAAACGGTCATTACCACAGTTACAAGTTATCATTATTAACACTTAACGTATAAATTCTATCTGTCTGTCATCTGTTAAAGAAGTTTACACTTCTAACTGTACTTGGACTGTTCAGTTAAATGTTTACGTAATTACCGAAAACTGAAAATTGTACAGTTTAGCTGAAACAGTTAAACTAAATGTTTGTAGCAAAATTATACCGTTGGTCACATTTGACGTAGCATTAGCAAAGTTTTGACCGTGGAAGCCATGACGCAAACACATGTATACAGCCAACAAATTATGTTCCCAACTGTAGAAATATTTTATGAAAGGTTAACCATTAATTAAATTACGAATAACTTTTCCCTCAATTTTGCGATTTTCATAAACTCTGATACAGTTGTTGAATGTTGAAATTGTTGGGAATATTATGAATAGTTTACGGACTGTTGGATACCATGAGCAAAACTTTGAAGTAATGTCAAGTATAAGTGAAGTATGTAAATGTTACAATGATATCTTGCAGGGATCACCTGTCCGCACTTTCCGGATTGTTTGTAGATGGCTCATAAACTATTCAAAGGGATTGTTTATTGTTTAGTTGAAGACCTTCGGAGCTAAAACATGTTAAATTCTTGGACTATTACAACAACTTCCATAGACGTACATAGGTATATTTCTCATGAATTAAATATTTTTTAAACTTTCATTAGAGGACACTCAAATGCCGACTTGGGTTTTTAAATATATTTTTTTTTTGTTTATCTATTGTCTGTCTATCCGGACATAACCACTACAAATAGTATTTTAATGATTTACTTTTTTTATTGTTTTTCTTTAGCTTTGTGTGTTTATCTTTTCATTTATTTATTAATGTTTTTGTTTTTTTACCGACTTCAACAACAGGAGGAGGTTCTCAATGCAACCGTATATTTCTTTGTCTTTAACTCATAACTTTGCACTGGGTGAACCATTTCGACAATTCTTTTCGTATCCGAAAGAAAGTTCTTCATATTGATTCCCATATAAATGTGCGACATGTGACGAATAATGTTTTAGTTATCTCTACTAATAGATTTTGAAGTTATTTTTTATAAAAAGATTGTAATCTTTTGAAAAAGTCGTATCTTATTACACGTACTGAAGGATTTCATTGACCTCAGGGATATTTCCTACGTGACAGGTGCAAAATACATTCGACGTGCTCAACAGTTCAAAGGATGTACATTCATATAAAATAAATTGAACTAGGCGTTTGTTCGTGACAACGCAAAAAGAAAATAAAAAAGGAAACATGGAATATTTTATTTTAAAAGCGAAGTCGTTTCGTACGCTCGACAGAGATATTAAAACTTCACTACACGAATATCATAACGAAAATTTTATTTTGCTCTGTGACTAACTAACATTTATTAATATTAGCATCAAAAGTACACATTATATCTGTCGCTGCTTATTACGATTGTCATATAGGGTCTTGTACAAAGGATATAATTACAAACTCGGCACAAATTAAATCATTGTATGCATAAATAAATCAGTAAAACATTAAATTATAATTTCCAGTCCGTAGGGTCACAGAAAGTAGTTCTAATATTATAGCATGGAAGAATTAATACGAAAACAATTACACAAAGGCTTATTAACAAAGGACTGAACAATTTAAAATAATAGGAACTTGCACTTATTACATGTTGTGAAAATAAATATTGAGAATTTATTCAAACGTTGTCGTATTGTCTCTGAGTACAATCCTGTTAGGGTTAGTCGACATTGAACCTGTTCGCAAAATTATGTATAGTTCTAAAAGCTCTAAAATCAGCAAAAGGTCTTATTTACTAAAAACCTACTCTTGTTAGGACTTAATCGCAAAATTCATTAATTTCTTTATGATAATTCAGGTCAATTTTTATCTCTTCTTTTACACAACCCGCGATATAACCCAATGTTTGCTACTTGCTCCCATGCAGTTAGCTTTTCTACTTATAATATTCATCCATGTTCCTTAAGTTCCTGTTATGAATCCAATACATTTAATATCGGTTAAACGTGGTCTCTGTTTAGACAGTCTTACAACTTCCGTCAAACTTGTGCTACGTGAACGGCTAGAGGCTGCGTCGACAAGTCAATGAGAACTACCGTTCAACTTGTATCTAAGTTGCCGCTGGTTATACTCATTACCCCGGAAACAGCCAAATATTGGTTCCGATTCGGAGATTTTGCTTATGGACATCGTACTGATTCGAGAAATTGGTGGTTTCAACTCATTAATGGCGTATTGAGCTCGGATATCTCCTGAGTGCGGAGGCTTAGAGAATACTCCATCACGCTATTCCATTGCAGAATAAGGCTTAGTACCACTCCATCTGTCAGTTTTTTATGCCTTTCGAAACCAAGGCCTACGCCTTTATCTACTATTTGAAGAACCGAATCGCTCAAGAAATTTCTGTCACTAACAGTCAAATGGGTATAACCTCCATAAAGCTAGAAGTATAAAATAAAACAACGACAAAAACCTGTTTAGTCGTACCTACGTCTAGCGACAGAACGACGAGCGTGTGTTTCTGCACTTAACGCTTTTAAAGAATACATAGGTACAACTGATTTTTGTGCACATCTTGGCCTCTTTTAAAGAACTTGAGAAAATACCTAGTTATACTAAATAAATAACCTGTATCGTACCGTGTATCGGGGGTGCCATGGACAACACACAAAACAAGGACACAACTAAACCGAAAACGTTTTAAACTCATTATTCAAATTTCCGCCCCACTGAAAATCGAACCAAGAACCCTCGGAACAGCGATCTGGCGTGTTGACCATTGAGCCATTCAGGTCGTCGAATAGCATAAAGATAACTTAACATGAAACAAAAAAATACGTAACAGTAGTTAATTAGACACCAGCGGTAAAGCAGACGTAAGACAAAGTATAGATACACACACGTGCAAAGCAAATGTGCAGACAACGTGTAAATATGTATGTACACGGGTCTTACCGGAGCTATAAACTACATCAATAGAAGTTTACCGGTGAATACCTGGTGGACCCTGTCCATGTATTCTTACGCAGCTTGCGTGTAAAAGTGTAGTGTTTTTAACATCTATATATTATTTTTATATCATAACTTCGCTCCGTTGCGACATGAAAGAAAGATAATCAAACACTCTTAAGGATTAAGAATTTTAAGTTGTAAAATTGGAAAAACCAATTCTATGAGCCGTAATGTCAGGAGCAAAGCTTGATATTTTTATTTGTATCGGTTCCTAATCAAATGAATTCTTAGTATATCAAAGAAAGAAAGACAAACAAACAGACACACTTTCCCATTACAATATTAGTACGGAATATAATTTTATTAAAATCTTTTTGATCCCAGTTAATCTGTACCAGTAACCCAGTAAGTACAAAGCAACATTAATTAAAAATATGACAGTAAAATTTTCGCGAGCCAGCCAAGCGAGAGTTTTGCGTCTATTTTCATCTAATACTTTTAACAGGTTATTTTAAAGTAAACATTTTAGTTTTAAGCATATTGTGCAAATTGGCATTTTTTTATTTTTATGATTTGCATTTGTTTTGTGTTAGACGTAGAAAAGTTCTTAACAAAACAAAAACGGAGTTTGAATAGATTTGTTCCGAAAATTTCATGCTCCATGCGGCTAAACGATAAAAATAATATTAATGAACCAAAACTAGTAGGTACATTCTATACATGGTTGTAATATTCGGACAGTGCAAAGTTACCCGTGCCTATCGAAGTGTATGGTATAATTAATATACCCCTCACATTGTACAAAAAAACTTGCGCCCAACACTGGGACAATAATGGGTTACCATGTTGAAATTCTAAACATAAAAAAACTAAATATTTTTTCATTTCTTAAAACCCTAGTTTTCAACAGCTTGTATGTGAGACTTGCTATAACAATCTACGACAGATTACCTTACCTTAGAAATAGATACCTAGTTTACTACATAACTTAATATGAAACTTTTTACACCCAAAATGTTTCAGTTTGAATCTAGCACACGAAGCGGCTTACAACAGGAGACACGATAAACAATGGGTTAGCAAGCGACTGCACGGAAAAATCACACGGTTTACGCCCAGTGAAATATGTGATACTGATACTAGTTTCACACTAATCTATTGAATTGTGGGCATTGTGGGAACGCTAATACCAGCATAACTGTCACAGCAGGGATAACACAAGTTTTGTTTTATGTTTATTTTTTATTATATTATATTATAATTTTACATTATTTTATTTTATTTTAACCTTTGTAATTTACACAAGGTGGCCCAGATAGAATTGATAATCCTGGAATGCTTAAAACACAGCTAAAAGATGCTCAAAAATACAAAAAATAAAATTCTAATCGCAGAACAAAATTGATTAGGAATAAATTTTAACAAGTGAAAGCCCGTAGCTCAAGAGAGTTTTTATCATTTATTTACCTTCCTATATTCGTAATTCCTAATTTCTCATATTCGTAAAGCGCAAAATCTTAATACTCTAAAAGCTTTGGTTAAAAAGCACATCTTAATACCGGTTCTACATTTGCATCCGTTCCTCTTTTTTCTATTCCACAATCGCTTCCTTTCCCTTTTTCCTATTTCTCACGTACCTCACCCGCTTTTCACTGCTGTATTAAAGGTATATTTATAAAGGTTTTTTTTTTCATTTTTAATATTTGTCTTTTAATATTTATCTTTGTGTCTATTGACTTTAAGTAAGCCGCTACTGTTTAAATATTGCACTATATTTAATTCTTATTTTGTAATGGTTTGTCTGGAAGAAACGGCTATTTAGCGATAAAGCCGCCTATTGTTTGGTGCTTCATGTAATTTTATTTCTTTACTGTGTATATTTTAGTGCAAAAACAACAGAGTTAATCTATGTTTCTATCCATCTATCTATCTAATATATGACATCAATCCATGAAATTTGAGGCAGTCTGATTTGGCAAATTGTAGTAATTTTCATCTTTTTCTCTTTCTTTATCTTTCTCTTTCTCATACGCCTGTCTGTTATTGGTTATAATATCGCTGGTTTCAACTGTAATATACATGCTTTAGATCAAATATTTTGACGGAATGTAATTACATGTGGTGGGATACTTTATTAGTGACGATGTATTGACATTTCCCCGTGTTCTCACGGTAAATATTTACCTATTCGAAGCCTCAAAAGATGTGCTTACAGAATTAATGTTCTCAATTGAATAACTAAAGATTTGATTACATTTCTTCGGAAGATTAAAGATTTGATGTGCTGTTAAAGACGCCAAAGGTGACCTGTTGCAAAGACGCAAATAATACATCACCACCATTCCGCTGCTGCCTATGATAACTGTGACCGACCTAGGACAGGACTCAATTTAGGAACTGGGATTGTTAGTCCAGTTAACAAGTGCTGTTAGGATATTAGTTTTTTAGTTTGTTTATAAGTGTGATGAATGTGTCTCTCAGTGTTAGTTAGAGCTGTTTGTATAATGTAAGTAATAGTTCAATAAAATTAGTAATTTTTAAAACGACTCTAATTCTAATTTGGACACAGATTTCTTGTTAACCCTGAGATCTAAGATGGTAGCCTCTAAATAATGTAACCGGCTCCTCACCTTTCTATCACACGTCATAATTAAGGTTAAAACAATTATTATGGCGGTGGAAATGGGACTAAGAACCGTCGCAGAATTTTTTGGCTATTATAAAGGTTAAACCGTTTATTCTGGACTTGGTTTTAAGGAATGTACTACAACCGCGTGTGAGCACATGGAATGCAATAGCGCGTGGGAAATTACACGCAACCTTACTAACCCGCCGTCCACCGTTCCGTGTCGTTAGTGATATTGGAAGGAAACTATTCGCACGGATTTTGTTTAATTTGAAATTCCTTCTTTGTACCTGAATTGTTCCTTGTCTGAAAGCATCGAAGAGAATTTCGTCTCAAAGGTTAACTGTGGTATTTCAGGTCGTTTCATTATTCATTTTGTAGCACTACTTATGTTCGTGGCTTCGCCCGTATGTATGTCGAAATATACGTAAAACATATCTGTTCTAGGATTTAAACTACTTACAATAGCAAATTTCGTCCAAATCGATTAAGCGGATCGAGCTTATTAATTTCACATTGTCGTATAAATTTTTTCTTCATTTCTAATGTAATAATAGTCTTAAATTCTCAAATCCCACTGACCTATGAAAAATAAAAAATATAAACGAATTGAGAAATTTTCGAAGTCGTTTTAAAATACCGTTCTTATTAAACATAAATATTCGGGACGCATCCACAATGATTTACTGCAGGCGACCTAAATGCAAATTTTCATATTTTCCATATTCCATTCCATTATGATATCATGAAGTCATATTACAAACGGGCAGTGTGCACTCATTTAATTTAATTTGTAACTTTACTTTCCATTCGTTACTGTGTTTCCATACGAGGATTAAATTTAATATGTATATCGAATTCGCATATTTGATTATCCGTGACATGTCTGTGTTCCGTAATGAAATTCTTTGATTGGATTTAATAAAAAAATGTGTTCCGTTTAACCGTTTAAAATCAGCTGTATATGAAAGCTGGTTGGCGACGTTGGAATTTCGATCCTTATTTATGGAAGTGTTGATTTAATAACAGTTATTGTGCAGATATTATTACAGCTTGTTGATCTATATTGTTGTTATCTATATTGCTTGTTGATCGTAGACAGATCATAGAATTGACTACATCGTGTGTTTGGCCATTAGATATGTAAACTATCGGCTATCACGCCGAACTGCTGTTTGAAGGAATCAAACCGAGAACGATTTGAAATGAGGCAGAAATTTTTATGATGAGTCTCTCGATTTTTGGACTCATTGTCATGTCCTCGTGTGGAGCTATAAATGGGCAGTGTTATTTATACATGTATAGTAAGCAGCCATACCTGCTATATATATAAATCGGGTCCAGTAGTAGAGTGGGCGGTCATTCGTACTATTTACATTCCAAGTAGGTATTCTTGACTAAATAAGCAATGTGGGCTTCTTTCATACGTCAGGACGTGAGCTCAGGATATCAAAT
>DWJQ01000159.1:0-17556 GCA_018248915.1 Hesperia meskei straton | reverse complement strand
ATTGTGTCGATTCTACATTAGCCGAAGGAACTTCGTTCTTACCTGGTGTCCCACGACACCACATCTTTTTTATTTTAAATAATAACAAGCAACACATTAGTGTTCCTTGCAAAATCGTGTACTTTGTATCGCTCTACCACCTATCAAAAATATCCTGTCAAAGTAATATCAATGACTAAATCAACAAATTAGACTTCAGTCAGAGAACACTATATATAAAAAAGCCTTTCTTTTTGTTATTGCTTAATGTTATTAATAAATATTAACATATCTTCATATTTCATACGTACCGCTTAGTTTGATCGATGAAATTATAAACTAATCTCAAATATCTGATAGAAGGTAGGTAGGTTATTTCACATTGTTGTAGATAAAGAACAAACATTGTTGTATATAAATAAAAATAATAATATATCTTTATTAATTTACCGTCAATACTAAGATCGTGTTCACAAAAATCATGTCCTTTAGGTTGTTATTCATAGTTTTAATGATACGATTTTTTTCATACGATCTTCTTAGCATACGATTCGATCCAGGCGAAGATCGCAAACTGTTGAATCGATTCAAAAAATCGGTAGATCGTATTGCCATGAATCGATCTTCTAAAAGATCGATTCAGATCGGGCATCCCTATTCGGGAGTAAAGAAACTTTTCGTCATTTACACTTTAGCACTTAGGAAGCGTAAATTTGGGTAATATTATTTTTAATTAAATTGTTTTAAGGGTATACGACTTTTCCGATATTATGGTTAGTAATAAAAACATGTTTTTCGCAGTATTATAATTATTGATACCTTAGGTATGTTTTGTACTGTGAAGTATATAAAGTGTGAAAAGAGGCGGCTATTTGTAAAATGTTAAAAAAAAAATTACACTGTACATTAATTGTAATTTTCAAAAGATAATATTTTACAAATTATAGAGAATAATATTTCAAACAGAAATATCTGAAGAAGCTGTAAAATATTAGCATGTCCTAGCGAATGACTTTGTGAAGTACTTAAATTGTATGCTAATTGATAGTCGTCTCTACATGCGGGACGTAAATGTAGAGTTACATAATTCATATTTCTCTAGATTGTTTTGTAATTAGACAGGTGGCGTTGACTCTTCAATTTGCGAGCTGTATAATTAAATAGGTACATGAATTCCAATAAGAAAATAAACTTAATTATTGGCGTTAACACAATCCATGATGGTAGGTGTAAAGAAACTACAATTTTCTGTAAACATTCATAGCTTATGTTACATACCCTTAAGTTCCAATGTATTGGGTTGAAACACGTGTTGGTGCTGGTGTGTGTGTTGGTATATACTTATTTATGTGTTGTAAATGCACATTTTTTTTGTAAGAAGGCGCGAGTTTCTAATGTCAATTTCCAATGAATGTCCAAAGCTAGCCATACGCGCTATGTTAGATTTTCACACTAGTCACGGATTGTTGCAAAGTAGGTGAATTTATACCCAAGTCACCAAGAATATTGATTGGACGACATTCACTTCAAACAATTTATTATCTGTGCTCACAGTTCAATTTAGCTTGTAAGCAAAACTTACTTTATTTTAAATTCTCACCGTCAATCTGCAATGTGTCTTAACAACAGGGGCGGAAAGCTGTCATTTATGTGGGATGCAATAAAAATGAACTCCATATCGACCACAAATACAATGTAAACACAATTTTCTTATTTTAAACTGCGGAAAGCGTATGAAGGATGTCGAATGGGGTACGTTATCGTGTCGTCTCGTCTCGGTGGCGGGACCTGCCCATCAGTATGCGGAGCGCGCGCCCGCGAGACGTGACCCGCGTCCCGAGTCCCGACCCGTTCCCGCTCTTACCTTAGGAAGCGTCCACACGGAGCCTTGCGTTGACGCGAGCGCTGTCGTTGCGTCTTGCACATAGGAATAACCAAAGTGCGGTAACGGTGCGGTCCGTTAACGCGGAACGATCAAAGTCTCCGACAAACGCAACGAGCCATGTGGTCCCGCCCTAACATACCGTCACCTGCACCAATACAACCCGACAATATCACTCCCAGAGTCCTGCACTCGTGTCTACAGACACGTATAAAACTAACTGATGTCTCTGTAAATAGAAGGTACAGACATAGATATTTAAAACCTATCGACTTCTGGATATTGAACGTTTAGATCGATTTATTTCCCAATTAATTCAATAAAAATTATTTTTATCTGTTGGTTTGCTGGCTTGTCTGTTTGATTGTTATGAGAAAACATTTTTTTTAAGTAAATTGATATTATTTATGTCGGTAATTAAAGGCATATAAAGTTATAATTAATTAATAACTATATAATTCATAAGAAATTTTTATCAAATCGATGCCTTATGACAACTTTCTTCTAAATGTTTACAATAAAAAGTAATGCATAGAGTAGGTAGGTATATACCTAAGCGTTATTTTTTTACAAAGCCCAACACTGGGATTCTCTGATAACATACAAGACAAGAACACTCCCATACCGAGAACAGAATTTTAAACACCACAAATTTCCACCTAGCTGGGAATCGAACTGAGGACCGGTGGCTATGGTAACCATTGTGCCATTCGGGTCGTCTGTTATCGTAGTCCTGAACTTCGAATAGCAGCATAACAAAAAAGCAATGAAAGAAAGATGAGCAGACAACTTTTTTACTCTTGAAGATCTCGCGAGGTGACATTGCTTCGAATGGTTACATAGTAAAACTGTCAATTCCCTGTATCCATTGACTAGCCACTAGCCAGTGTTTTTGTGAGATACTGTTCCCAGTACGAGGCAACAACATTGTATCAAAAATAAAAACACTCACACGATACTTTTTCCTTCGCCAGCACTTCTCCACTTTCTAAACTAAACGTTCTTAACGATCGTTCTCAAAAGATTTATTGCTACTTATTTTGTGTTATTGCATCGAAATGCACTACGTTTGCTGTGGAAGGAACTGGTAGACATTTATTGCATAGTTGTTGGTGATCGATGCCAAACCGAGATGCGTACGCTCTGACAGTTGAAGCATGTCGATCGGTGAGCTCTTTTGTCATTATTGTATATTACAGAGAATGAACAACTTAGATTTAAAAAATACTTATTACATCATCGTGATAAATAGATTCGGTTTTAGTTTAAAAAATATGTTTTATAATGAAATGTTCCAAAATATTCTAATATAATACCTTTCTTTGTTTGAACAAAAGAGATTATATGGTAAAATGTGTGAAACAAAACATGTCTGTCTATCCTTCTAGCAAAATTGGTACATAATTATATACGGACTTGGCTATGGCAAGCAAAATGAATGAACTAAGTTTAAAGTAAACAGACTATCTGCAATAGATAGGTAGGTATAGATTAGAGGGCACATCGTCTGCATATTGGTTTTTGATGCAAAAACATCGACCAGGGTTCGCGACAATCAGCATTGAGAAGTTATAAAACGTGAAAGCGAAGTGGTCGAGTAATGCGCATCATTGTTTATGCATGAGTATGCATTATGCATGAGTTCTGCTCGCACAGACCTTCTCTAATAGCTCGAGAAGCCCAGTAGTTAAACTTGGCAAGACAACCGACTTGCCATCCAAGTTGTCAAAAGCGAGCTGGGACGTACTTATTCATGGCTTTCAACCTTCTAGTCACAATTATGCCTACATTACATCAAATTATACGAACGAAGTTCTAACTTTTATCTGTAAACCTAGCAGTGGCAGGACTGCTGATGCAACGTTAGATTGATCAGAGATTAAGTATTTGTAACATTTGAGATATTTCCAAAGCTATGTCATTCAAAAAGGAAAGATAACAAGAAGACAATAAGGATGTGATGAGGAATAAAATTACATCATTGTAGGTACCTATCTCGATCTGACAAACAGCTTTTATCACGAACAGAAGAGGTTTTCTCGAACATACGTAATTAAGAAGTCGATATATCGTAATCGACGTAATCGATTATCGTCTTTTGGTATCGTAACCGGTACTTCTCCAACCGATTGAGATTTTTCGCTGAGTGACAGCGCGTTTATACATCACTCACGTGTATAGTTCTTGGGATCAAAATCCCCATCAATCTTCTGATTTATTGGCCATACCCACTCGGTAGTATGCAAATCTGACGGCGACCACGCTGTTAATTTTCCGTGTCTTTCAACGTTCGCCCGACACCGCACAGGATGCACTTAATTGCGTTTTATTAATCGTCCTATGGATAGTTATTAATCAAACTCAGCGGGATCACACACGCCATATAAGTAGTTGATGTATGTCACGATGCATCGGGAATCCACTCATCTTCGACCCTAGCTCTATTCGAATAAGATCTCAATAACTCTATACATCGAGTCAAGCAGCGATAAAAAAAGATTATCTCGATCATATTATGAACGATTCATTCAAAAAGTGTTACTGAATATTTCTGTCGAAATCCATTTCTTTAGAGCATTGATTGAGCTGGTCACAAATAAAGTCCTCAGAAAAAAAACCAAACGGTAACATTTGAGTAGCTCTAAATAAATACTTTTGCAATCTTCGTGCAGTCTGTGGGCGGCCAACAACAAAATGTCACGTCGGATTATTCTGATACGAGATGTGATTTAAAAAGCAAAACTAGAGATCATCACTATTGTGTCGTGGCTATCAGCTTAAAATGCCTCAGCTGGGTTAACGTAGGTATGCATTACTGTCACAGCCCTGTCTGGTCTTTTATTCATTTGTAGGCGGATAGGTTTTCCTTTTGTAGTGCTGTCTGTGGCGCGGAGTCGGCGAGTTCGAGCGCTCCGTTCATGTTTCTTAAAACGAATGACAATGCACTTCCATCGGTGTAATGACCGAAGATCGGTGCCCGCACTCGCTCTTCACCTTCTATATCTACGAGTTCCTACACAAGCTATACCCATTCACTCTACAAATCTTGTACCCTTTCAGAAAGTACATAAAAGACTGCTTGTCTGTCCACTACCGGTAATTTAATACCGGTATGGCATGTAATATGAAATATATCTAAACGTGAATAATTTCGGTACTGAAGTAATTTCTCTTACTCTCGACTCTATAAATTAATAACGGTATGAATTTGAACCGTCATTCCAATGTATTCAAAATAATTTATATTAATAAATAAAACGACAGAGAATAATTTTACAAGTATATTAATGAAGGGAAGAGACCCTACCATAATTTAAATACTGTAAAACTTAATGGTTTACAATGTTACCATCGTATTGAAGCCTTTTCAGGGTGTGTTAGTTCCACTGATGACGTTGTCAAAAAATTATCTATACGTGGGCCAAAGCCGCGTGAAATAGCTAGTTTTTAATACAATACCTATAAACTCTGTATAATTTCGTTATTGTACTTATTAGTAAAGTAATTGTTGTACTTGTAATTTAAAGTTATGTCAAAGACATTCTCATGAAAAACTGTGATTTTTGTGAACAAGCAGAGGAGCTCCTCAATGTTTAGTGGTTAAAGGCACATACCTTATAGACTTAAGTACCATTAAAGAATTCACCAAGGGGTTGTCCGCCAAGAAAGATGGAAGATGAAAATGCTTGGACATGAGTTTGATATTGCCGTTGCTATAGATCTGCAATTCTTAGAAGGCGAAAATAGACTGGTTTTACCAAGTTATTTTCAAATTCTTCCCCGGGCTTAACGTGATTTTCCTCAAATAGCGGTACAGACAGACAAACAGACAATAATTAAAAAGAGATTTTCATCTGCCATTTAGATACACATATACATACATACATGGTATAATGCAAAATCGTCCTTGGAGCTTTATCAAAAGCATAAATCTATGCAGTTTTATTTTTAAAGCGTCAAAGATTATTCCAAAGAAATGATGATAGCTTAAAATGATGTTGGTATTATTTGATTTTACCAGGATAATTTTCAATACATTAAGAAATTATTACGTATCAAAGGCAGTGGTAAACCGCAACAGGAGCCGAGCATTGTATTTAATTAGGCACGTAGGGAAGAATGGGGGGTTGACCGCAAAATGTAATGCGATCAATTCTATAATAAATATAATGGTACTTGTACTTTACAATAATATAATACTTTACAGTAAAAGTGTAACAAACCGATATCTGTGCATTTTTTGGCTATTTGTTATCCAAACAAACTAGCAAAGTTTGTTTTTGCGTTTTCCCCCACTAATATCAAAGATAGCATTATCAATTTAGATGTACTGATGTAATCTAGTGAGCTTGAGCGCAAGGCAGTTGTTTGTTCGCATTTAATCGGTTCATAAATAAATAAAACATATCGATTTCAGATCCGTCTTAACATTTTTTCTCAATCTGTCTCTCATTTCTCATTCTCAACGGTGTTTTAACATTACAAAAACACCACAATAAAACTGAAGTAGATACATGTAGTCCATTGTCATTAAACAATGCGTGTGTCATTATAATAATGGCATCGATGATCATAATAAAGCGGCAAGGTATATCATGTACTGTAAATATTTCCATAACGGTATGGAATCCACAGTAATGGTCTCCTCAATTACTCTACTACACAAACGACATAAGCATAGTAAACACACTGGCCGTTTATTTTAAAATGAAATTCAACGTACATACTCGTAGATTATAATGTCTTAAAGTAAGATTGATGATGGCATTTCTAAAATCTACAAGGTCTCTCCGTGGCGTCAACGTGAGTTAACGCCTTTTGAAGTGCGGAGGAGTAGTGTTTGTCCATCAAATCGGCCCACATTGATCGTGTTGAATGAGAGAATGCGACATTTCTCGGGGTCATATTCATTTTTGTGAGCACCATTCATTGCGCGTCCCTCCCACTTCGCATCATTAGAATGAATACACATCATAAACGAAGGATACATTTAGGGAACGGCTCAACATAGATTATTTATGTCGACACATCCACGACCGACGTTTGGAAATCATAATGATGAGAAAATATTCATTCGAACAATTTTTGCAAGAAAGCTGCACCATTCTTGTAATCAATTCCGTGAGTTGTCCTGGGAGAAGAAGCGACTAGAAATATTTTTTGTGTTTATCGTTGTATCATAAAATACAAATTCGCTTATATCTCCATTAACAGCTATCAGAGGATAGAATCTGTCAAATATCAATATTATTAAAAACCACTAACATAACCAAAACTTGTGTTCCAGTTTAATAGACCAACTTCCCATAAAACATTGTTATGCAGTTTTCCAAACATACCATTAAAATATATCTACCTCACGATTTTAAACCATATTTGAAATAATCTTCTCTTAATAGCACTATTTATTTATTTATTGTTTCAGCTCAAAGGATAACCACGATTCAATTGGATGGAGTGCAATACTTCATATCAAGAATGAACCCATACAGTCCGGAGCTCAACTATTTCCTAGCTTATCAATACTGCAGGTAAGACCATTTTCCAACGTCGATAATTGAATAAATCAATTTGAGCTCGGTAGTGAGATATTATCTCATAGTTTACCTGAAGGTCGTATCATAATTCTCACGACGTGAATTTCTCTGAGGTAATAGTTATATCGTGACTCGTAATGCTTATCCGTCTTATCTGGACCCTTGTAGCTGAGGTCCTGCCATAAGTGCGCGCAGGCGGGTGTTAACAAGCGTGCTCAGGCTCGGCACCAGGAAGTGTAGGGACATTTGCATTACCGTTAGCGGCTCTGGGATCATTCAAGAACAATATCGGCAGCTCGGTGGGCTTCCGCGAGACGTGTGTGACGTCCAACACAATGCACAGGATCTTTGTTTCATTGTGCTGCGCTACCCGCTCCCACGAACCTATTATCCACTTTTAAACCCCGACCACAATGGCTTAATAACAAAATTACAAGTCAACTGGGAAAGTTCCTTTACCGTGCTATGGTAAAATTTCAATAAGACGTTCACAGTGAAACCCTAAAGATGACTAACGATAGTCGTATATGGAAGTCCATAGCATTCAGGCATCCTCGACTTTAACGCTATCACGTTCAATTGCTCAAAAAGGTCAGTCGCCTTACGGTCAGTCACGATGTCCTTCTGCATTCGCCGTCACGACCTACATATCTACAGTTCAATTGTTAACGACGCGGAAAGCAACGGTCTAGGAAAGACTTGAGTTTTTATGGGGTATCAAGTCGCTTCGTCACCTTTAACGATAGGGCGTATGGATTTCTTCTTGTGTAATCGATTAAGGTCGACCCGCGTCAAGTATCGCAATAAATTGACGTAAAAAATTCGTCATTCGATATGACAAGCGGATCGAGCCGGGGATCAACAACATCTGCGCGTGACGAAGTGTCGTACGGCGTACTATCGGCCTAACCGTGGAAAATGCGAATTGTTCGTCGCTCGACGCGCTGCGACGATTACTTTTCGTCGCAATCATAAAAAATAACGGTGCTTACATGACTGTCATTTGTAATTTCGTCCCCAACTGCCGCAGTCACGTTTTAACAATGATGGTGGAAACTTAGAAGTGCGATAAAATTGTGGAAAAACATTTTAATGTCCGTTTAATAAATTTTTTTTATATGTAGCTTAAAGATGTTGAACTCTAGATTGCCCGTTGTTTATTTAACTATAATTAGTTAGTAATTATTTAGCAACACAGTAACCCTAATCGCCATTCGTATAAATAATTATACCTCATGTTATTTATGGTTTTTTTTAATTAATTATAATTAATAGGTATTAGGTAGGTACTTGGCTACAATTTATTTCAACACATTTCCTTGAAGACAGTTACCTCAAGAGCATAACAGAAAATTGTCTTATCTAATCCCTCGGAAAAGCACCTAACCTGAAGACATTAACTAAATCCGATTTAACATTGTTTAGCGTTCATATAAAAATGTTCAGTGTTCATTGCGAGCAGTAACAGCTGAATAAAATAAACATTGAAATATTTATGGATCTATTTTTATTCGCGATCTGTCATACACAGAATGCTGATGAAGACCTAAGCAAAAAATGGTAAACCGTTACAGCGCTACAAATACGTAGATAATTATGTCAATGGGAACTGCAATTACTTTGCAGTCCACTAAACGATTCAAGTCGAGTGCATTTTATGACATTTTAATTCGGCACAAGTAGTACATACGTGTTTCGCATGAAGCACATTGAATTTTGTGTACCAGTACGTTTTTTGCAAGACGATAAGAACATTTTCCGAGTAGCTCATTAATTAGTATTACTTGTTTGTGTGAGTTACTTTTTAATGGTTCGTGACAATCTTAGTTTCACATTTTGACGGTCAACGAAATACTTAAATATACTCGTACCATGAACTAAAATAGCACGATAAAAAAACCTCAGTGGAATTAAATCGATTCGAAAAATCAATGCAATATCTTGTGAGATAACTTTAAGATACCATAAATATGGACGCAATACACTACGGGACTGGATGGGTTCAAAATTAAATTAACAGATATAGTAAAAAAAAACTCAGCGGAATCGATTCGATTGCAAAAATCAATGCAATATCCTGTGAGGTAATTTAAAATACCAAAGATTACGTACCTACGCAATGCACTACGGGACTTGATGGGTTCAATAAATTCTGAAAGTTTATTCTTGAACTTGTAGGTGCTAGGAATGTTGAACCGTCAGTACAAGGCCACAGCGTGTCTTTAACGGATAAATTGCATCTCGACAAACAGGATCCGCCATGTAGTCTGTGCAGAGTGCGATTACCCGAGGTGGTATTTAGCTAAATCGTGTATTTATGGCCTCGGTGAAGCGAGCTACAATCTTAGCGCGATATCACTTAGATACCCACTGTGTCGTTTACTTTGCTCGATCGAACGATATTATTGCACTTAATATAATTCTATAAAATATGCGCTTATAAATTTAACTATTTATCGAAAAGCAACCCTACCACTTTAGATATTTCAAAGCACTAGTCATTCGACATTTATGGCTCGGTGTGCACTGTATTTTTGTAAACGGATGATACACGGTTAACAAATTCAACTATTTGTTTTCAGATCTCTCGGTTTACAGCTGGCGTCGTTTGAAACTAAGGAAAAAGCTGATTCAATAACGACGTATCTTACTAATGCCGGTAAGCTGAAGTTTTAATGTAATTATGACAATGAGTACGTTACAATTTTCATCGTTAAGGATAAATCAGTTTCGTTAGATGTTTGTTTCACAATGAACATCTTGGATAGTGTAAAATAACAATGTTTGCTCACTGGCTACAATTCGTTATCTACCTTAGATACTTAATTGATTCAGGCGTTACTTTGCGGAAATCCATTATTACAGATTAGATGACGTTAATTTACTTTGCAACAATCCGCGAACAACTCGTATGTATGATGGTGTATACCTCATGCAAGTAGCACCTCCCTCCCTCCCACATAGGAACATGCAACGAACAAAAAATGTACACATCAACATACATACCACCACCAACAATACACCAAGTAGATTAACGTCATCTACCTAATCGTTATCTACCTGTTATTAAAAACAAAAACGAAAACAAATCAATTGAATAGAAATATTTGTAAGTGGATAAGTGTAGTCTTCTAGCATAATACTTTATCATCCGTTAACCTTTAACAAATATTATACTTTAATATTATTAAGCCGAGTTTATTTGTTTCAAGGATCTGAGGAACTACTGGTTCGATTTGAATAATTCTTTTTGTTAACATAAGTCGATTTATCGATGAAGGCTTTAGGCTCATATAACATCACGCTACGAACAGTAGGAGTGAAGCAACAAGTTTCCCAAATCAAATATAATCAATAATTTTGGTACATATTTGCTCAAACCGCAGGCTACAACAAATACGACTTCTGGACATCGGGTAACAACCTGGGCACGGACATGTACCTGTGGATGAGCACGGGGCTGCCGTTCAACGCCACCTTCAACTACATGCGGCGGGTGAGCATGGACGCGCCCAGCCAGCACGCCGACGACAGCATGGACCCCTTGGACGTGCCGCAGGGCAGCACCGCGCCGCAACGCACCGCCAGGCATGGGTACGTATTCTTTATTGTTTTTCAAACCACGTTATGAGATACCGGGTCTTTTCTATGAGGGTTTTGCATGAGGATTGCTATGGGCCTTATTCTTCTCGAGTCCAAGTCTACTCTCCTGTTCGTGCACTTTGCCGAACAATAGTTGAGGTTAGGACAAGGTTAGGTCAACAGTTACCTTTCAGGTTGCTGACCTGTGACCATTCCGTATGAGGATTGGTATGAGCGTTATTCTTCTCGAGCCCAAGACAATATTATTTCCTGTTCGTGTATTTTTCAGAACAATTCCGGTGGTTTTGATAGCAATTACCGAACAATGGACAAGGTTAGGACAACAGTTACATTTGAGGTTGCTGACCTATGACCATTCCGTATGAGCGTTATTCTTCTCGAGCCCAAGACAATCTCTCCTGTTCGTGAACTTTGCCGAACAATTGCGGAGGTTTTGGTAACAATCGCGAACAATGAACAAGGGGCCATAGTTATCTTTGAGGTTATTGATCTGTCACCAGCCTTTAGCAAGTAGTATGAAGATGGGTTTGCCCATATAGCTACTCGTAGCTTCTTGGTACTCTCTTTCCAAAATAGACCGTTTATACGCGTTTTAGTCGCAGTATCAATATTCTAAACCTAAAGGAATAGAATGATACCTATCTTCTTTTATAATCGGTAATGCGTCAGTACTGCGTTTAGATTTATTTCATACGAGGCGAATTAATATATCAATACTTGGCCTGTTTTGAGTTTGATAGAAAGCTAGAAGTATCTTATTTCCTCCACAAATGTGAACGGAAAAAGTTAGTTATAATATTCAAAGTTCATTGTCGAATTGCCCGTGACAATCAGTGTCAAAACTGATTACGCACTTACCTGTAAAAATGCAGGTACTTCCGCTATCTTTGATCGAAATTATGTAAATTGGTGTATAATTGTCGTCCATGTCTCAGTCCACAGCGAATTATATAACGCATATTTTTAGGGTAAACTAATGCTTGGCTCTACTACGAGTATGTGCGTTATGTCGCAATTTAAAGGATAATAATTTTAAATAGCTAATAATTTATAATTTTATATTACGAAACAGCAAAATTCCGATAGTGGCACGATCGCACTCTTTATGATTTTATGTATGTCAGTATAACCATTATGTAGAGGATAGATGTCCAGTTTCAAATACATGTTTTGCATAAAAAATAGTCTGTTTTCCAGGACCGAACACGTGATGACTAACGGCTGCGTGGTGCTCAAGGCGCCGACCTTCCACTGGGAGCCCCAGCACTGCGGCGAGATCAAGGACTTCATCTGCGAGCAGACCCGCTGCTACTACTACAACTACGGCTCAATCCCCGTCTCCTCGGCGCAGGGGTAATGCCAGGTGAGATGCCAGCCGTCTCCGGAGGCCCGCTCCCCGACAAGCCGCGCGCTCTCTAAACAATACCCTTACGAACACTAGTAAATTTTGCACAGCTTTAAGAAATCGAGCACCTATCACAGTATGTCATCAGGACGACATGATATCTCAATGAGTGTTTAGTGTTTAGACCCTAACGGTGTAGTAGTTTGGATTGCTAACATGCGGTGTATATTAGAGTAACAAGCGCGCGGGCCCGTGGGATTAGGCTTCTGCGCCAACCCAACCACCAAACAAGAGCCCTACACCCAGCAGAATTTGGCTTTCAGTTTGATTACCAATTTACTGCCATTAGTTTCCAAATATGGCGTTAAATCAGATATTTCAAAATTACACACAATCATTTGGTGGGTGGGTGAAGGGGGCTTTGCTTGGTATCTCTTCTAGAATTTAATAAATTTATCGAGAAACTTGCAACTTGGATGTACCGTCTGGCGTTTTCGCCATCCAACTTGCAAGTGGCTCTCTAACACGAAGGTCGGTGTTTCCTTTGTCCATAGAAAGCCGCTATCGCTGACGACCACGACGACGGCGCATCCGCTCACGTCGTCGTCGCCGCCGCCGCCGCGCTCCGAGCACCTTCCGACCCACTTCACCTTGAACGAC
Organism: Hesperia meskei straton; assembly: GCA_018248915.1. Lineage (NCBI taxonomy): Eukaryota > Metazoa > Arthropoda > Insecta > Lepidoptera > Hesperiidae > Hesperia > Hesperia meskei. Next base: position 4,550 of record DWJQ01000159.1, on the reverse strand, counting down.
CTCATCGGCAAGCTGCGCCCCTCGTCTCTAGACGGCCTCCAGTCGCCGCACCTCAAGACCGGCGCGCTCCTTAAATCTCCTCCGCAAATCGACTCTCACTACTCGCGAGCTGCGGACGCGCACTCCAAGGACCACGAGCAGGAGCAGAAGGAGGAACCGACGCAGGGCCCGTACGATGACGAGGAGGGCATGGTCGGGGATGACCCCGCGTCGTACCTGAGCCACGCGGCCGCGGCCCGCGACGCGCCCGCCGACGACGCTCCGTCCACCGTCGAGCCGGACGCCACCGAGCACTCCGTCCACGCCAGCGGCATGCTGGCACCTCCCGCCTACTAGCCTCCGACTCGGCGGTCACGCATTAGGCTAAACTATTCGTGACTACGTATTTTTACTACCAAAAGTATTATTCGATAATTTAAGGCGTTTTGTATGCGAACGCGCTTTAATTTGTGCTTGCTTTTAGGGTGTACACCACCGTCGACATTTTTCTACTAGTGAGAGGTTTGAGTGTAATTATTATGTATTATGTAATCTAGACCACGTCCGTGGTGGGAAATGTAAGGTTATAATGGGGCAATAATTTGTAACTATGAAGGTGCTGGCGACTCGTCTCTCGCGACTTGCCTCCGTCTTCACCAACGGTTGACATCACAACGAATATTCACGAATCGTAGGTACCTAATTTCGCTGGAATAATTTAAGTAGACGTCAGATCTCCGGTATTCCGTTTAAACTGTTTAATATATAATAGTAGTTTAATGTAAGAAAATTATTCGGATTTTGTCTGGACATATCATTTGGAATAATATTTTAAGGTAGTGTTTATAATGTGACGTACCTAGTTAAGTATTGTAAGTTGAAACTCAAGAATTTAAAGAATAGTGATGTAGCGAAGTTAATAAAATGTAAAACATAATGAACATTGTTGTTTTATTTTTTGAGTATACCTGCATAGAAACATGAATTAACCCTTTTACAACTTATTACGGTCAATGCAGTAAATGCGGTGACTTGATTCGTTAATAAAATTTTGCCCATAGCAATTCCACTTCTTTGTGTGATTCGTGTGTAGACACAAGCCACATTCGTGAATAAAAAATAATTATTTAATAGAACACCTAAACTTGTTATAAAACATTGCTAGCTAGAGACGGCAAATAACTTTGGCACAAGCAGCCCGTTGTAACCCAATAAGCAAACCGCTAAATGTTCTTAGACCACTAATTCCCAAATCCCAAAGTACAAAAGCTACTAACCAGCCATTGATGACGCCTTCAACGTTGAGCATGGGCACGATCTTGAACACGTATTTGGAGCGCAGCGCCGCGGCCGCCGCCGAGCCGCCCACCAGGCAGGCCAGCGTGCCGTCCATCACCCACGACGCGTTGCTCTCGCCGGGGTGCACGCGCGCCGTCAGGAACACTATCTCCCGATCCTGGAAGTGATTAAATTAAGAATAATGAGTTTCTTTTTCACAAACACTTTTTGAAGGCCTATATAACTACGCTATCGCTTTGACAAATCCCTACCGTGAATGATCTTGGAAGAAGAAGCGGCTAGTACCTAACGCCCAAGAAGCTTGCATTCCTACTTAGGTACAGTTATCTATAACAGCTTGCAGTTAAAAAATCAAACATGAAACTTATGTTTAAGGAGCTTTTGAAGTCACACACCCAAGTTCACTGGATTTTAAAAGAAATACACAAATTGCTCATAATATCAATACTCCTACACTACAATACGACCACAGCATACTACCTACTCTCTACAAGAGGTACTAGAGGTGTTTTCAGCTAAAATTGCGACAAAATTTACAGGAATAAAATCATCTACTGAGTTAAAAGGAAGAGAAATGTTCCTTATTCATTACTATTCCATTGCTCGCGTTGCACCTTATCCCATCAGAAGTTTCATGTAAAATTAATTGCAAACAGAATCTAATGGAAACCTGATTCCTGTCGTACTTACTTACACATGGTCAGCAAACATTCTATCACCATTTTGAGGACGTAAAAATAAATATTATCATAAGTAATACAAACCGCAATAGGATTCGAAGGGGTGTCCTCAGCCGATACAGTGAGGAGAGGAACTTCGTTGTTATTCAGCGAGTAGCAGAGCGGCTCAGCACGAATATATGCCCCCGCCGGTATCTGCGCGCTCCACTGCCATATGCGACTCTGGTAAAAAATATACCGTTTTAACAGCATCACATGACCATGACTGATGTACTGTTACATCGCCTTCTTCAGAGATCCTGATTAAGCACTCCAATCACATCGCGTTAATGCTGTGGCTTTTGTGTCTTAATTAAATGACACTCGAATGATTCAGGTTCATTAATTAAGAACGTTGATTAAGCGACGACGTTAAATCTTTATTGAATAAAAATTACATTTTGTGATGCTGTTTTTACTGAATGTTTCTTGATAAATGAGTATTTTTGATTTTTTTTCTTCGATGTTAAAACTTACACGATTAATTATGTAATTGAACCTTCGAGTATCTCATATTTCTATTCTAATGCCATAATAAACAAATACATAATTAACAAATAAAAATTGCCTGAATTCATTCAGATAAAAAATATACTTACCATCATCATAGTATATGTGAAAGGGTAGTGGTAAGCGAGATAGCAGACGTCGTTGGTGTGAGGGAACTCAATGTTGAAGGTGACGGTCAAATAGCATTTGTTGTGGCTCTTCTGGTTTGCATAGTGGTAGCTGTTGCGGTAGTAACAGATATCGGTGCCCGCCCGCACCCAGCCTGATGGAAATTGTTGGAAATAAATTCCTTCTTTTTAAGAAGTGACGAGAGCCTTTTGTTTAAGAATTCGGCCTTTTACTTGGAGGGTTCGGGTTTGAACTTAAATTTAAATTTCACTTGCTATAATGGTGAAGGAAAATATCTTGAGGAAACCTGCTTGCCTGCATGGAGAGTTCGCAAAACTCAAAGGTGTGTGAAGTCCGTAAATGCGTACCTGCTTGGACAAGCATGGCGGACTATGCCCTTATCCTTCTCATTCTGAGAAAAGACCCAGTGCCCAGCAGTGGGACAGTTATGGGTTGCGTTGATGATGATAAATTTCTTTTCAAAACAAATTAATCAGAGCGATTGGAAATAAATTCCATCAATCATTGACCACGACACTTATCATAAACCTTATGTGTGTTTCTATGTTTGGGTGTAGTAGAGAGTGAGTTTTTTATGCGTTTAGGTATAACTTTTAGGTATAAGTGTGCCAATATACGTAAAAAAGCTGAGTGTAGTAGGAGGAGATCTTAACGACTCCTTAGGACAACCTCTTTTAATGGTCACTAATGTTGCCATAAGTTATTGACATAATTTTAATACAGTAAATATAAAATTAAACAAAGGTCAAAACATCTAATATGCCTAGTGTATTGAGTGCATAAAAATATACTTTAAGATGCAAAAATTTACTTACCTGGTTTTCCCATAACTGCTTCCTTCACAGAATATAATACTGGTTTCATACCAAAATTAAATTGACTATCAGACTTTTCGCAGTTGACAATATTAAAGACATATGGACGGCCTTGTTGCATGTAACGGACTTCAAAATAGAACCATTGGTGCCTCTTGGAGGAGTTTACATCTGGCATCAAAATCAGTTCGTATTCTCTTGGACCTACCTACAAATAAATATAAGACATGAGGTTTTGTAATAACGGTCTAACCACAAAATTTGTCAACTAACACGGTACATATTCGAATCTACACTACTTCCTAGGTTTACCTGTATAGCTTTTCTAAGATTTCCGGATTCGAACCTCGATTCAAAGCCCAATTTCGAGGCAAAAGTATTTAGCTTTGTTATTTCTTGTTCATCTGTATTACCAAGAAATAAGTTGTCGAAACTGAAATCAGAATCAACAATGATTTACGGACTTTAAGCAAAGAATCACAAACGTTCTATACGTACCTTTTTTGTGAGGTGGCGTCGGCACTTGGCCCGGAACTACATAAAGCGTCTAAATCGTAGACAACTTCATTCATGTAAGTTTCAGGATTTATGGCTCTATCCACGCACGATAACAGTTTCGTTCTAAAAGAACATAAAATATGTTATGAAATATTACCGTATTTATACCATATTATTCAAGTCACGACCTATGCGGGCAGCTAACCTTATTAGAGTTTTTCAATGGTTCGTTTATACACGTAGTTCTTGTTAATTCATATCATAGCTTTAAACATATGTAGATATTCAAATAAATATAACACAAAAGCTGTAACACACCTGCAAGCAGTTCGATCCATTTTATTCAGTGGTTCCGGTTGATTTTGGCTTCGGCCACCCATCATATCTGGATAGGCTACCTTTATAAAAGGTATAATACTTCTTACCCTTGATGCTATTGTACAGTATACCGTTTCAAAAGCACTATATCTTGAAATGTCTTTATGTAATTTGAGCGATGAACATGAGGTTGTAGCTGTAGGAAAATGCGTCAAAAAGTTTTATACTTGTAAAAGAATAACTTGTGCAGGTACAAACAAATACTGTCCTATTAGACTACAGG
>DWJQ01000158.1:0-17558 GCA_018248915.1 Hesperia meskei straton | reverse complement strand
GGCCGCGAGCCGCGCGCGCTTGCGTCTCCGCCGCACGCACGCCGCGGCCGCCGCCGCGATCAGCGCCGCGCCCGGCACCGCCGCCGATAGCGCCGCGATCAACGCCACGTGCCTCCCGGACAGCTTCTCCTCCCCCTCCCCTTCGTCCCCAACCCGCCGCAAATGTCCTCCCGCCGGCTTCGCGGCGAATTCCGCCAGCGACACCGTGCACGACTTGCCGCCCCAGCCCGCCGGGCAGTTGCAGTGGTAGCCGTCCACGCGGTCCCGACACGTGCCGCCGTTCCGGCACGGCGACGACGCGCACTCGTCGATGTCCACGCTGCAGTCCTTCCCGGCGAACCCGGACCGACAGCGGCACTCGTAGTCGTTGTCGAGCACGAGGCACTCGCCCCCGTTGGCGCACGGCTTTGCCAGGCACAGGTCCACCCTCGTCTCGCAGCGCGGGCCCAGGAAGCCGGGCGCGCACTGGCATCGCTGGCCGTTCACCAGGTCCACGCAAGTCCCGCCGTGCTCGCACACGATTCCCGCGCAGTCGTCGATGTCGATCTCGCAGCGGTTGCCGCGGAATCCTTGTTTGCAGGCGCACCTGAACCCGTCTCCGGCTCGCGTGCAGGTGGCTCCGTTTCGGCAGGGGTTGGCGGCGCAGGGGTCGGCTTCCACTCCGCAGTCGGTGCCGGCGGACCCCGGGGGACAGACGCACACGTAGCCGGAGGGTCTCGGTTCGCAGCTGCCGCCGTTTCTGCAGGGCTGGTCGGCGCAGGTCAGACGTCGCGTTTCGCACCGAGCTCCCTCGTATCCCGAGGGGCACGCGCAAGAGAGTTCGCCGCCTTCGTCGGGAACGCAAGCGCCGCCGTTGAGGCAAGATCGGACCATGCAGGAGTGCAGGGATTTCTCGCAGTTGAGCCCCGTGTACTCCGGCGGGCAGACGCAGGTGTAGCTCCCTTGTCCCGTGTTGTGGCACGTTCCCCCGTTCCTACATGGCCGATGGTTCGTGCAGTAATTGAGATCTTGATTGCAGAATAGGCCTCCCCAGCCCTCCTCGCAGATGCAGTCCCAGGGTTTCGAGCAGGTCCCGTGCACGCAGCCCGGGTGCCGCTCGCACTGGTCGCACAGCTCGCCCACCCAGCCCGAATGACATCTGAAATTAAAAAAAGAAACATGAGTAAGCAAGAATGGGACGTGATAACAAGCGACTAAAAAGCGTGTCTTTCTTAGCGACGGGAACAATGAGGAGGATGAATGATTTAGTGAGGCGCAGGGAGCTAACGTCGAGCGTTTAGCACAATGGTGCGAAGTGGATACTCACATGCATTGGTCGGGCTTGAGGCAGTGGCCGTGCTCCGCGTCGCAGCCTGGCAGGCATCTCGCTGTAACAAAAGGAATAGGTTCGTTAGCGCATCTCGGAGACAAAGGAGGTACAATGCTAGCGGTGATTTTTTCAAGAAAACGCCTGATCAGTTTCACGCTATACATTTGCGTTTAGTGCGGTGTATTGCTCGGAGGCTTGCAAAGGACACGGTGCAACAAAGAGAGAGGTTCGTTACCGTCCCGACCGGGGGCGAGGTCACGCGCTCCGACGATTTATCTTCGCTCGCAACTATAACAACATCCTCCATCTTACATTGCTTCCATTCCATTAAAATACTTTTAAATCGACTTCGTTTTAACCTACCCGGAGCGGTCGCGTCGCTCGATACGCTATGCCTATTAGAAACGGCAAAGTAGGTACCTTAAATATAAAAAGTTGAAACTTTACATAGACTTCATGTTTCGTACGTAATATGCGCGCATCGTTAATTTCGTGATTTACGTTCCGTATACGGCAAACCTTACCCTGCTGGCGTAACCACGTAAAGAGATACGCGCGGTACAATCGAGTTACTGCGCGTGCATTGCGGTGTAAGTATGTAAGGTGAGGTGCGAATAACAAAAGGCGGTGCAGTAATGTATGCCGGTTGAAAGAAAAAATAATGTGTTTTGAAATGAGAAGTGCGCCGGCGTCGTATCGGTCGGGTGCGCATGGGCAAGTTATCGGAGCGAATACAAAGGGGGCAGATAGCGCGGGGAGTCTAACCGTCACTCGACCGTTACTAGTCCCCTAACTCGCTAGAAAAATACTTAGACGCCATTTTGCTTATAATTCCCTATCCGAATGCAAATGTGAGTCGGGCGTTCGCGTTCTAAATTGAACACGGAAGCCGCTTCAGTGAGCGTAGCTATAATCCTATATCTCCTCGGATTCGCCGAGCTAAGAAGCGTCGGGATATAATGGGAGATTAGTCTTCCCCTTAGCCCGTAATACGTTTAGGTTTAAACTTGGCGAAGCTAAGCCCCCAAACTAACTCGGTGTTCTCAAATCGGCTTAGGACTGACTCAGTTAAAGCGTTCCATGCCCGTTTACTCCGCTACGGCGAATTGGAAATGAAATTGAAAAAATAATCCGCTTTCACGACCACTGCTTTGTTCACACTTTCGCCTATGAAATTTTAAAACGAAACGATCTATTCTCATGACCTGCGTACGGCAATTACGATTGAATAATAAAACTTTATAGGATAGGTAATGAATTGAAGGCGCCACTCATCGGTTCGACATGAAGATCAAAGAAAGACTTTCGAGTGTCGGCCTCGTTGCCCATAGCACTATCCACTTCAGTGCACTCGCTCCCGAAGCTTATCTCGACCCTCGAACGGTAGGTAAAACAGGAGTCGTAAAAATTACACTCCAGAACTAATTTAGGCCGTAAGTGGCCGAAAAGCCGCGGGGTGGATGTTTCGGCCTCGCTATTAGTTATCAATGGAATAATATCGATTTCTAATGCCAGTATGACGGATGCCGCATTGCGACCAGCCAAGGCCTGCTCGTATAGAAGCTGGGCTCTTCAGGTAATGACAAAAAGCGACCTTCCCGGATGATGGTGCACGTGTGCGAGCAAATATTTAAACTGCTCCGACATCTGCGTCTATTCGAGGCGGAAATTAGGTGCGCGTGGGATTCGCGATTCAATACAGAAGGTAATATTCGTGAGAACTCCTCTCTCGTCGACAATTAGGCGAAATTGAGCGGCCGTGAAGGGATTCTCTCGGTGTTTACCCTATCATTAAGAACGAGAACTGGATGCTGCAGATAATGTTGTCGGGACATGCAAATAAGTTTTTGGGATCGTTAAGCTTTCCCAGAAGGCCAGATAGCATTGGGCAGATGTGAGGCATGTTTCATGACACGGTCAAGTACAAAGTTTATTTCGATTGGTGTTCGGTACTCGTTTAAAGGTGTTTTTGACCTGGTTGGAGGCGCTCGTGTTGCGCTCCGCGGCGCTGTGTGAGTGTGTGCGAACGTAGCGTTGTTTTCATTTCATTATGGCCGCTTCTCTCGCTTTTACATTTTCGTAATCGCCAATACAACTACGGGGATAGGGTTGGCAGGGCTCTATCGGCTCATTAGTGCGATGCATAATCGTCTCGTGAAAGTTAACGAGATGGAAATTGGAAATCTAAACGTTGGGAACGACGGATAAATTCCGTCCAGTCATGATAGCATATCTCGGAGTCTCGCCGCAACTGTTTACTTTTACTAGAAAATTGTAATTTCGTGGTTATCCCGTCGCGTGGTGTTACTAGGATCGCATGGTCGGCCGACGGGCAGCCCTGGCGAGCGAGCGAGAGAGCGCGCTACGCGGCGCGAGGTCGTGCGTCCCTGTCGCGCGCGTTTTTTTGCGGCGCCGGAGTGTGGGAACGCGGCGGCAGGTGGGGCTGCCGAGATTGCGACGCGACATCCGCCCGGCCACAATGCATCTTGAGGCGCACCGCTTTGTTTTACAATACAAGACGCGATGTGTTTAACATACGTCAGAACCTCGTAATGACGTTTGAAACGTTTAGATGCTTTTTATTGGCGGCCATCCGCCGTATCGCGATTCATTAAAATTGCAAATCGGCGTGATCCGATACATGGAACTGGTAAAAGTGGACGCTATCTAATCTGCGGGTTTAATCGGTTTTCTTCGAGTCGCCAGCCTTTATCTGCAGGCTGCAGCAGCTGTTCAAAATCGACCGCGTTCTCGTGTTCAATAAATTAATTATCGAAGTCGTCGATAATAAAAAGCGAGCGGACATTGATGAATGTCGCTAATGACGTGACCATCTCCGCTGCTTTTGTTTTGGAACAGCGGCGAAGGAAAGCAAACAGACCACACCGGCGCGGCGCGGCATCGGTCACACGCTATAGTATGTGACGCGCTCGAATATTGTTTTGTCACTCATTCATTCAGTAGTGTGCTCAGGTTTTTAATAGAAAGAGATGTCCTAATACCCGCCCCGGTGGAGCGAAAGAGTTGGATGCACATAACATGGGGGTTAAACGGAAATTATACGCATGAAACGATTTTAAATTCAATGAACATATTCAAAGAACGATCACGTTTTCGCTCCGCATTACTTTAATAGAGGGCAGTTAAGGAGGCATTGCGTTAATAATTCTTTATTTTTATACATTATTCATTACTAATCCGCTTTTAGAGTGCAAGTACAGCGCATTCCGCGTATGACCGCATTTACCCTTAAAACGAGCATAAAATTTTATCTATTTGGTTTATTTCACGTAATAAACTTTAACGATAGATAGATACGGATCTACAAATTAAATCGTAGCGTACCTACGTGCTAGTTCTGCCTTGTAATGATAATAATTAATTATAATCACGTGGAAACTTATTTGGCAGCGAAACAATTAGTAATAAACATTCCATTCTTCTAATTATTTTATTAGAAGTTTGTTGCCGTGAACAATAGGCGTAGAGACTGAGATTTTCCGCGGTCAAAAGCAAGTTGAATACTTTTTCTGTGCATGTTCTATGATTTTATAAATCTTTAAGTACCTTCAAAATGTCTTAAAGTCTTAGTAGGCCTTGAATTTGAGATTAGCAACAACAAGACACAGAATAAGATCATTACCATTCAATTGCTTAACCAACTAGACTTCACCATTGGTTTTATTGCTGGGACAGACATAGTGGTCATTTACATTAATTTTGATCATATCAACGATAATTTAATGACGTCAATGACTAAAAAACTTCGCTTCGTTTCGCAGTTTCCTACACGGCTCGTTATAAGCTTGTCTTTACTGTTTACACCTAGACTCCTAGTAACATGGTATTTAGTATTTACATGCCTGAACCCTTGACCCCAATGAGTCAGGCTCCGCGTGACCAGGACGCTAGGAAAGGTCAGGCTAAATTGGCAGGCAGAGGATGTCAGGCCAAAATTTGTCGCATCTAAGTTTAATGAGGATGGGAGAATTTAACGTACTATTTAAAAGTCACCCAGGAAGTTACGCTGGCGTTTGTATGAGAATCGCTAGAAAAGTGATGTCAATTTATGTAATATTTTAATATGATTGTGTTAACTTAGAAATGTACTTTGGATTACGGTAAATAAATTAAAACTTGGTTTAGTTTTTGCCACTAGTTAGTTGTGTAACTGATGAGTTAATTTTTATACAATTAAACATAAAGTATTTATATTTCCGAGGTTCACGTCAATTAATTCATATTCTATTATGGCGTCTCAGTTCAGAAGGCATTACTGTTTCTATAGTTTGTATCTATTACGGGTACTCACCATTTTCGGACATACTCCATGCAAATGAATCAAATTAATCGTGAGTACCGTAACAGTTATAATGTTTAGTATCCAGGATTATAAAGTTGAAAATCATATTTAAAAAATTGGTCGTAATTAACACTGCAATTGTATAGCTACTAATACAAAAGACTAGAGGAACTAATTCCACTGGGTTTATTTATTACTGCTAAGTTACTAATATTTTTCAACTTACGTTTGGAACAATAATCCCCGGTCCAGCCTGGCTTGCAGACGATCTCTCCGGTGGCCGAACAGGTGTAGTGTCCGAAGGCGTCGTCTCTCGGCCGGCACAGCACTTCGCAGCCCGGCCCGTAGTAGTGTGCCGCGCAGGTCACCCGGTACGACAGCTTCAAGTGTGCCCCGCCGGGCCCGCTCCATCGCTGTTCTTCTTCCACCCACGGGCCGCCGACATCAGCTATACTCTGCTTCGTCATCCGCGCTATTAACGTATCTGGAAATACACGGTTTGGTTAGAATTGAGATGAGGAAAGACCGTGGTGTTGTAAGAAAAAGATGTAGGTGGTAGGTACCGAAATGTATAAAAGTACCTACAGATAAGTCTAGTGCCTAGTGAAAACTTTTTGCTAGTTATTTTTAGTTTTAATACAACTGCTGAAAACTTAATACATATTTCAATAATAAAGGGGTGAGTAGGACACATTCAAACTTCTTTGTTACCTACACTTTAACATTTTAATGAGTTTGAATTTGTCCCTAAACAACTCCTTGACTGAGACTTTGAGACTGTTATACAACAATCATCAAATTATTCGACTTCACTGAAACATTCACCAAAAACGTAGTCCAAACGACTTACATCTCAAACAAGATTTTAATCTTAAAGGATAAAACACAATTTAATTTGATTAGGTAAAAGGCGTATCTTTATCAGCGTGGGAAAGGGCTAGAGTAAATTGACCTGTTACCGTCGGTTTGACGCCCGCATTCAAACGTGAGATTTCATTGTTCAAAACGTGATTCACTGGTTCAGTTCGTTGGCGTCCGTCGGGTGATTGATTAAGAGTTTTAACCACATTCCTAGTTGTAAATACAATTTATCCAACAAACAAGGAAGGGATTGCGCAATGGACGCAAAAACTGTAAAAAATTCAGCCTCTCCATTCATCACGGAGCAATGGGAAACTTCGGAGCCGACCAGTTCCTACCTTTATTTATCTGTCCGTGTATGGCGATCTTTTACTCTTTTTGCCACGCTCGAAGTTACATTCCTAAGCCGGTAATCCCGACAGCGGATAAAATTAAACCAGACGAAACAAAATTAAAAGGTTTGAAACCATCGATCCCGACTAATTTTGTGGCGTATGGTATTTCGATACGATTGTTCTCGAGTGTCCGAACCTCGTAATGAGATGCAGTTTATCTCGTATCTAAATCTTTCGGCTTTTGTTTATACATCCAAAAGTAAGTGCTATTGTTTATTGACCGGTTCAGTCTGGTATCACGGTCATAACCGGATCTATAGGCGATTTATTGTCTGAAATAGGTTCTCGATTTATCCTTGATGAAAACGATGAGTTGAAGCCGGAATGCTTCATAGTGCACACAATTCAACGGGTAAGTGTACACCGACTGATCGTATCTGCGCAATAAATCTAAATGATAAAACGCGTACATACCTAACTTAGTCGGCCAACGAAAATAATATATTAAACATGGATATATTCCGCATTCTCTTCGGATGAAAATTCAATATTATAGTTTGTAAACGTTTATCTACCGTAAACTTATTACTGTTTATGAATAGGTATTTGAAACGAAAGTGTTACAACGAAGCCCTTGTAAAGTAGCTAAAAAATAGAACAGTGACACGAATCACACGAAGGTATTTTAAGTAACACGATATGTTCGGTTCTAGAGAAATGTTATTAAAGCGAAGTGCAGAGTTCGGAGGGAATTAGAAAAATGATGTGTGGGAACGGGCGGTTTGCAATTTAGCTCGAATGTGCACGGAGAATTATGGCAATAGCGAGCCGCTCAGGTGTTCGCCAGGGTTGCCAGCGAGCGCAAAATGAGAACATTTATCAAAACAAATTGTAAAGCAGTACGGTACGAAGCTGCGAATAAGGAACAACTCCGAAATTCCTCTGCTACCTATTTCAATTCCACATAACAATATGTGACGCGTAAAGATACAAAACCCAGTCACGACAACGACAAAACGTTACCATCACGTACGCAACAAACCTTGAAATTACATTCATTATATCGAATCATCGTAACGATATTAAATGAAGGTGTACCCGATAGTCTATTAATGTAGCATCGATTCACAAATAAATAACGCATTTAAAGGATGAGGCAGCCGTACGTGCCGCGGCGATGCTACAGCGTATAATTACGGACCCAGAGGTCACTACAAATAGCAGATCCGATAAAAACAAAAGAAAGCGAAAATAACCGATAATAAGCCGGCAGATATCGGAGGCGGACGACGGCGATTTGGGATGTTTCGAACGATTTTCGGGATATAGGGATGCGTTCACGCGATCTCGCTTCCGGCGCCTTCAATCGATCAATAACGCGACCGGATGCGACCGATATTCATTAACTGGACGGACAAGTCAAAGTCTAGTCACTCCGACCTAATTGTAGAGCGTCGGCGACCTACGTGAAGGAAATTAAACGCCATCGTGATCATACATCGGTTATTGATCCTGGATTTCTCAAACCAAACTGGTCCTTCGCCGCCGGCGCTGTGGGAAACGGCATTTCATCAATGGCCCGAGCACACAAGCCACGTCCTCCTTTGTTTATAAAACTGTCCACTTCTAATGTACGACGTGTATTTCAATTTGAGAGGCGCGTTCGCCGTCACGCACTACACTGGATAAACAAACGTCGATTCTCCGACGCTCGGAACATTATGAGAGACAGGAAAACCTGAGCACGACTACATTTAATATTCTATTGTTTTTTTAGAAAACGTTTATTCGCATTCGGATTGCGCAATGTGCAATTAAGTCGGAGAGAGTTAAAGCTTCAGTGCGTAATGAATCGGGCCTAAATGCACTATAAGGGCCCGTCACAACTGTATTACATCTTAAACATCTCAGCGTGCGCGGTAGCGAGACCAGAGGCCCGAAGCCCGAGGCGGCGCGCGGCCCAGACGGGTAATTGCCTCCACGAATCTGTTATCAATGCTGTCTTTTCACACGCTCCTATTCTCGCTCCAATATGGAGGTGTAAATCGAGACAGTGCAATAATAGTAAACGGGAGAGAGTAAACAAAGAGTGCGGGACACCGGCATCCCGCACCGCGTGCCCACTGCATATGCTTAGCATCTGTCGACGGAGTTTCCTGACAGCGCCTGTTACATCATAAATTGAGCCTTCCGCACCTTCTTCCGTGATTTTTTATCCACCTCAAGCCCTATAACGACGAAAGACGAAGTGTAAACTAAAATTCACTTCCTCGGCTAAGTTTTTTAGCATCGGGTAAACATCGTTCCGTTAGCGTTCCAGGTGCGAGCCTCGGGCGATACACAAAAGATTTTAAACCGAGCGGCCGTATCAAAATTGCAAGCCATCCCTTTGTCGAACGGCTATTTGTTTAGGAGAAAAATGTCTTTATGCGCCGGCACTCACTCTCCGCACAATCGTCTTTATCCATGATATATTGGATTCTTTAGTCGTGTGTCTCTATTCTCTATAAACGATTCGCTAACGTCTTTGCGGACCGAGGGTCGATATGCAGTTCTGTACCTCGTTATGCGTTCACAATCCGGTCGCGTTCAGCTGCGTTCGGTATTAGATAAAAAACCGAATGTGATTTAATTAAGCATTAGCCAGTGAGTCGATAGTGAGTGAACACAAACGGCGTGCATGTAACCTGTTATTATGGTTGATTAGATTTCTGTTGGTAACATTTCTCGGTAGTGCGTCGGTGCCGCCCATCGCTCCCGCGCCGTATTAAAAATATACCCGTCCTCTTAAGCTATCCACTCCAAACGCTAATGATTTTGGGTAAGCCGGCCGTAGCACCTCGTATCTCCGAATCTCTCGAGTAAATCACAGACGTTTTTGGGTACCGGGAGTAGTAATTATGTCGGTCAGAGTGCAGGATGAAAATCTAATTAAGAAGTGGGCAGCGCCGTTTTTGCGTCCGCCATTTTTGTTTTCTAAATCGATTCGGATGCGGGGCGTTCGCTATCCTTGTAAATTTTCCTTTTGGGTTCACGTCCGTGTCTCGGGTTATGAATTTGGATGCACGCGGTATTATCGTGATGGTGTATTTACGACGGGCTGCCGGTTAGAATTCATTCGGAATCGTTTTTCGGTCACGCCACGTCGCATGTCCGCCGTAAACCTGTCGATTCGTTATTGGTAGTTTAGGCCCGCGTGTATCGTCAAACGAACCGAACTTTAATATCGATTCGATTACATCGATTGTAATTTAAAATTATTTGTGCATATGGCGTATAGGTATCATTAACTTGTTTAATAAAATTGGACTCGATGTCGTGCGAACTCGAATAATCGATAAAGCGATTCTTAATGTTTTTCGACTACGTATCGGTCAACGGCCATCGGAATATATTAGAACATTTCTACTAAATTTTCGTCCTACAGAAGGCTGAGTTTATTAGAATACGCGTTGCATTGCGAAGCGGCTCACGCGCCGCCCGCGTGCCTTGAACGCCAATCGTCCACTCCATGGGAACATTTTTGTCTTCCACGATATGATAATATAAGCATTCAAATATACATACTGTCCGTTAAATGCACGATAAACACCCAGAATTACAGTGAAACCTGGATGTGAGCGAGTCGTGACAGACGTGAGGTGAATTTTACAAATTTTTGATGCTTCATGACCCTTTTATCATAATCGATAATCGCATTAGACTGCAACTTACCGTCTGATCTGGACGTCTCGTTCGTATCGTGCCACGCTTCGACTATTAGCGAGAAGGTGCCCTGAAAAATAAAAAAAAAACAAAATTAAAAAAAAATCCAATTACATTTTTATTAAGGTCCTAACATAAAATTAAATACACGAATCATTTAGATTTACAATTATTGCAGAGAACAGATAAACAAACATTTATTACAAAGTAATATCAAACTTGATAGTTTACTACGCAAAACTCGTTTTCAATATAACCTCATTTATAACCAATCTCAACAAATATTAATCATATTTTGAGTGAAAACGCAGATGCATCCCACTTCTGATGACTGCGTATCGATTGATTTGTTACTCAGTCCACATAAAGAGCAGGTGTTTCAAACAAACAGAATCATGTTTACATACATTCGTAAAACATTAAAGTGAAAATCGCACAATAATAACCAATCGATGAATTAAATTCGAACTCGCAAGATAATCCAATACCATGTTAAGTAGAGACCTTTAAAATGGGCGCGACGTGCATCACAAATATTTCGTTTAGTTTACGACGGACTCGGAATGGCGGATGAGTGTACATTAACGGCATGATAGACAGGTGATCCTAGCAGATGGCTGAATTGTTTCAATGCACGCTAAAAATACTATGCGCAATAAGGTGGTACCTCGCTTAATACTCGATAAGGACTTGTAATGTTTCCGTGGACTTAATAAAAAGCGAAGTGCGAGTCGCGCCAGTTTGTCAGCTGAAGACTATTGTGATTCCAAAGTGTCAGTTCTGCTTTTAAGCTTCTATTATTCAGTAGAATTCGTTTCTTTAGCTCGTGGTCCTAAATGTTGCTTGTTGCCTTACTTTTGATTTAAACTAGTAACATCACTTTTCTCACTTATTAAATTTGACTTGTATTGTATTGTACCAACGGACAGACAGAGTTTCTTTTGCATTTATAATATTGAATAGGTATAAATGAATATAAACATAGAGAGAACTTACAGAACAAAGAGATCCACCAATTTATAAATAAGATTTAAGATTGAAGCGTCCCTATGAACTAAACAGTCTCCGTTTCCTACGGAACTCTAAATCCGGAAAAAAAACTAACGGGTGCGTATCAGATAGTCCTTATTGACATTTGTAGTTGTTGACATAAGGCGAAACGGCAGTCGAAAATCGTCTATCTGATAAGGCGGCATGTCAACACCTCACAGGCGCCCGTTTATCAATGGTTTTATGGCTCTGACTCCTGGCTCATGCGAATTGCCGGTTCCTAGCTTTATGAAATTTCTCCCGCGGCTAACCGGTTCGAAGACCCCACAATCCCTCCCGAGTCGAATGCCGCCATAATAACATTTATTCAGCTCCGACTAATGTAATCGTTATTTAAAAGGTTGCTTGATTGATCAAAATCGATTATTAATCGATTTTCAGATATCTAAGTATGCACTTTGTTTGCGTTAATTCATTTGACGTGCATATTTTTGTTTTGAAATATTTGAATAGTCAAAGGAGCGATGAATTAATAGCCACGGCTCTTTAAACTTCAATAATATTTTAATTTTATATTTCTACACACAACCGACTTTTCTACAATTTAACAATTACAACTACATACTAATATACAGTCTGCCAAAAAACCGTCTATTTATTTGCGTACTACGTACGTTTTTTATTAACATTAAACCAGCTACGTAATAGAAAAACAGGTGTTGTTTAAACATTAACTTTAAATTCCGAGGTATCCGCGAGCAGCCGTTGTAAATAAAGCATTTATAACAACCTTCAAGCAGCCATCGGATGAGGTACGTCGGTGTCGGTACGATCGAGTCTGAATGCCGAACAATTTCTGTCCAGAGTTCAAAGGCAGCTTCGAACCACAGTAACCTTCACTCACGTTCGTGTATTCATTTATCGATCAGAAAATCTCTCCAATTAAATGCTTGAACAGTTACACCAAAATAATTTTATAAAGATTAAATCTTTCTCTCTCGATGTCGTCCAAATGCAGTATCAGATTAACTATTTTACTTTTTTTTACCCTTTTTAATGAAGGAAGGTAATCCCGCCTAAAAGCCCCATGTCTGTTTGTTTGGCCAAGTAATCGCCCCACAGTTCTCGATTGTTGACGATTTATCGTAATCTTCGATAAGCCAAACTTAAACGGGTCAATCACTATCAATAAGGTAATCAGAGAACGCCGTCATACAATTGTGACGGCGGAATATGACTTTGAAAAAGGGCTCGAGCCGTGACGGCGCGTAATTAGGTTGGTCCACGTCACTGGCCCATGGAACCCGCAGCTGCCTCGGACGGATATGAAGGGTCACCATTTAATTTCTTCATAAGATCACCACGCGAACTTAAGGAGTGATTCACTCCTGACAGATGTTCCCGTTGTCAATTAGCTTGATGAATGAAAACATAATTTGCATGAGCGAGACAACAATGAGTTATTTGCATAGGAAATGATACATGTAGAACAATAAACATTGTAGAAATCAATAGTAGAAATCCATGGTTTCCCAACACACCTCACACGCTGATATCCCACAAAAACGACGTGGCTTTTTGTTGCGTCTTTCCTTACGAGAGCTAAAGCTTTCGTTGGAACGTTTTGACGAATTTATAATAAGTTTAATGCGACAACGGATATATCGGGCGTTTGTGAACACGGAGCGGGTTAAGCGATTTTGAGCCTTGAGGACTAAGGAGCATTTCGATGATCGCGCTCGAATATGGTAAGTCGTATTGATTTGTTAATCGAGTATTGAGAGCGCATTTCGGTCAGCTGAGGCCGTCGTAAGTATATGCCGGTTCCCACGGCAGTGACTCGGCCGGCCCATAAAAAGCGGTGACGACGCAAGCGTACGTGTGTAGGTAGCCTTAACAAACTCACCGACATGCCGAAGCTGTATTTACAATGGACGCTATCAATTAAGTGGATTAAATATGTCATTTGAACTCAGTGTTGCATCGATGTAAGACATTCGTTATTTTTCAATCGTATTGCTGTACAGTACACATACTGGATAAAGGACTTATTTTCTTCATCACTATTATTATCTTCATCAGTGCAACACTACAGACTAATAAGGAATGTGACTATTAACCTTCAAGTTTAAACAAAGCTTAATGATTATAAGAACTCAGATTATTTGGGCAGAACAATTTAATGTTACATGTAGGAAAAATAAATTAAGTACCCATTGGATATACAAATTAAGAATAAGTAATCATAATATTATATATTATAATGCTAACTAGCTACATCATAATTCTTGAAATTAGCCGACATTATAAATGAAAAATGGCTTCTATAAAATACATAAACATGCAAAGTTCTTTAAAATATTGTGAACGCAAGATTCATTAACTCTGCTATCCATTGACCTTTACCAATCCTAAGCAGACCTAAGAGGCTTAATTACGAACTACGAAATAGCGGTACTTCGTAAGCTCGGCTAGCCAGACGCGAATGGCTACGCGATCGGCTAGCTCGATCCTGCCGAGTCTAGCTCATCTGACATCTTTAAGCAAACCGTCGAGCTGGGAGCTGGCAATTAAGAAAACTCGGCGACATACTAGATGTTAATTGACATCCGATCTGAGTGCGGTATCGTTCCAATTTTTACAATTTATTACATCGATAATTTAGATCGATTACATTGAAACCAATGTAAGCGAATTACAATCAAATGTTATGAAACCACGCCTTTGTAAAAGGATGTATGTGTCCAATTGTGATGCAGAATCCGTTGAAATTTGTACTGTCAGTAATTGAACGAATGGATGTATGATATGAGGTTCGAATTCCATTTTTAAATTTGTATTTAAAATATCCGTACGAAATAAAAATTTAAAGGAACGGTCGTGAGAGCGGCGCTTCTTTCCGAAGCAGAAAGAAGCTTCGATGTTTATGGCTAGACAAAAGGTCTAATCAGGTAATTTGCTTCCTTTGTCGTACACGTGTTTGACAACCATTGTTTGTTTTACGCATTTATTGTCGTTTGACGAAACGAAAGTCAATGGAAATCGCAACAGATGTTGCTTGCTTGTTTTATTATCACTGATTACGGTACAAGGGATCTCAACAAAAAAGAATCGTGAGAATTGTTGTAAATGGTACTGTTGTTTAGTATTTAAGCGTAATTTTCATGGGAGTGTTAGCTAATGTGTGGATGGCAGCGGAAATATTATTGAGTGATGAATCCGAATAGGCAGTGGGTCTTTTTGAATTTGATTTCAAAATTCAAAAAGACCCACCGTTCCTAAACGCAAGTTTGCAACATGTCCAAGACTGATCTTCCTTCATAAGCGGTCGTGCATTAACAATTACCTAGTTCGACTCTTTCTATTTCATAAAATAGGTCACACTCAATCGTTCAATACATAATTCTGTATACGCCTTGTATCGCTTAATTATTAAAAGGTACTTTACAAAACCTACAAAAAGGGCACTAGAGTTCACATTCGGGTTTCGACACGAGAATACCCAGTTATGTGGAACACAAACAGCCGACCAAGTGGAGGAGTCGTGATTTCATTTTTCACACTTCGCCAGTGGTAACATCTTTTGAGACAGGTTTTTTCACTTACACGTATCTCGTCAAGACGAATTCCGATGTTGCTGCATCGTAATAAAGTTTAAAATACAGTGATTAATGTTTCTACAGATGTATATGGCTATGTAGACGGATAGTGACCATCGTACGTCAAATAAAAAGATATGCAAATTTTGATGTCTGGCGATACGTTGCGTGTATAATGAAGCGTGTGGATCGCTTTTAATCCAAATTATTAATGGTTAATTAAGTTTATCTCAATCTATTTTGGCATCGCAAACGTTGACCCGATGAATCATACCAATGTCCTAACATCGATATTGTTATGTCCATGTCTATAACGTAATATGAGCCGTGTGAATGAGAGATTTCGTGTACAAATATTCTCGAACAAAAAAATCCAGGTCGACAGTTTATTGGCGACAGTACACGAGCATTCAGTTAGAATGCTAAGCAGTTTCGTGGTAAACGCTAGTAACTATTACGAGGGACTGGGTTTTATGTGAATGAATTCCAAAGTAATACTGTTAGTTAATGTTCCATACAAGGTGTTGACATCTCAACTTGGGAGGATTATACTTGTTGGTATACTTGCACGTCTGCGCAATGCATATAGACAAAAGTGAGGCGTTCTCGAAGCAAGTGACCTGTGTGAACCTATGACGTTCCAAATTCATATTGTGAATCGAGAGAAATCCTCTTTGTCCGAGTTCCGATGTAGGTAGGTACTACGTCTTAAATTCCTAATGGAGGCGTAAATTTGAAAAAGGAACGTTTTAAATCATTGGTCGATAACGCGTTTGGTATTCGGCCAGCGACTGATTTATACGCTGCGTATTTTGATTAAGAGCTTTTTAAAAGCTAAAATTGTTCACAGGTTACACATAAATTCTGTTTGACTTTGTTAATTTTGTTAGATTCGTTTTACGGTTACTATTTTAAGATAAGGGAACTTTAAAATTAGTTTAATTATATTGATAATACGTTTACTATAGTTGTGAGTTTTAAGCTAAAGGAAGATCGTTGAATTTCCAAATTTAAAAATCATAAGCATTTATATCTTGCATTATGCACTGCGGTCCAATTATGAAAACTATCTAAAAAAAATTCACACGGCAATTATAAAGAAATAGCTATTACCTCGACGATAAAACGTCAGTGTTGCCACAAACAGTCGAAATGACACAGTAAACAGATGTAACCAGCCGAAATAACTAACAGAGCTTCATTTCGAAAGGATTAATTACTCCGACGTCATTACCGAGAAACATTAAACTCGGAAAGGCGGTCGTAAGTCGTAACTTGAAAGTATAACATTTCGGGTTATATATCTGTGACGAATATCATACGAAACTCGGCTAGTTAACATTAAATTACTTAGCTAGCGACCGTCGCACCACCATTAACAATTTATTGCCCTCAATTACAATCATGGCGAAAAAAGCGACATCGGCCGCGGAATTCGGGACTTAAAAACGGGCCAAGTGAAAAACGAATACTACCTTTAATTTCACATGGCATCGCGGGTATTCAGACGGGGATTCAGATTCAGGTCCGGAGAATTCCAAAAATGAAAATGTCCGCCATAAACAACGGAATGATTTGAATGAACCATAAGAATTAAAAAATAAAAGCGGAGTTAACAAATTTCGGGAGACGCACACGGCCGGCCCCCGCTCACTAGATCGGCCGATAAGAATGAGAAGGGTAGAGCGTTGAAACCGAAACCACATCAAAAACCTTCTGATCTGTTCATCCGGATCGTAGGATGACGCGCAGCCTTCCGATACAAGTCTGGGCATGATTCGTTTTTGATACTATCAACGTTTTTTACTAATCTGCATACCTTTACCGTGGGACCGATGTATTATTTAACTAGCAAATGTAGTTGTATTCATAACACGTCCTTGGAAACTTACACAAAATCGCTCAAATACGCCGAATAGACCGATAATCTCAATCTCGCTCATCTCGAACGGTTCGCTGACCAGAGCTGAATACTGAATGATCCGATTCAATCGGACCTTCAATCTGTCACGTGTAAATTGTTTGAAGTGATTTTAACCGCGGTGGTTCCCACTATGACGGCCTTTGACACGTCTATATATTCGTCGAAGTACCCAAGACGCACGTAAGTACCATTCCACCTCCCATACTAAATAATGGCAGCGATTTATTCGCGCGGTCGCCGGTCGAGCATGTGAGCGCGCTACGACGCAGGATTCCTAGAAAGTGCGCGCGTGTGATGAATAAAGACGGGAACGCGAGGAATTTCATCATTGCAGATTTGAGGGCTCGACGCGCCCTCCAGACGTGAGAACCGGCGCTGCAATCTAATAAAAACAGAGCACACCGACTTCTAATCCGATTAAGCTTTGGTTTCCTAGGAAAGCGGTGCCGACATGCAGCGGCCGTAACATTACGGACGCAAGTAGACGGCCGTCTTGACGGTGATGACATGTGGAAAGTTCCACGGCCGTTTT
>DWJQ01000157.1:0-17569 GCA_018248915.1 Hesperia meskei straton | reverse complement strand
TATGGGTGGGCTTTGACAGCAGGACCTCACTCGCCGGTGACGCCAACTGGTGAGTACAAAAACGGCGACCCTCATTGCACTAATCACTGTTCCTGTTGCATCTTGCGTCTCCTATCAGTGAATAGCGTAGCTAATAAATAGCGTTGTGTGAGAAAAGCCTAAGGCGTTTCACGTAGCGTACGACATGGAATTCATTTTAATTAGATCTCATACAAATACCACCTTTCTATCCCTGTAATCAAAGTACATTGCAGGTTGCCGGCGAGTATTTCAAATGCCAGAAGTAAATTCAACTTTGGCATAGGTAACTTTGTTTTTAGTTGTGAGTAGCAATTCTATATTCTGCGCGACGCAGGTATAGGTATATACTATCCCTACAATGCATCTTTTAAAGCTGACCATTACAATGACATTATAATCGCGCTTCAAATTCCGGGATTCCAGGATCGCTGGACATAATTAACATTTCCGGGAGTTCCAAATCGTGAAACTAAACACGATGTCTCCATCACCGTAGTGGAGAGCGGTCTGAACAAACTCGACCGGCTCTCGAGACGGGATCTCTTGTCTTATGAAACACTTGAGTGGACGGCAGTCTTCGCGAGTTGTTGTTCGTATTCCGATTCAGATTGAGTTTTTGCCCGACCACGGACGCTAAGGAGAGGAATGTTTAGCGAGCTATAGTGCTGTCTATGTTTCAAAATGGTGGTCTAGAGACAAAAATCTTCGACCTATTGTAAAGTCACTTACGTTAATCGATTGGTCATCATTTAGGTACATTTATTATTAAAATCATGATCGTTGTCAAAGTTCAGTATCGCGTTATTTGATCGTTAAGTTACCTACACAAAAATAACATAGGTATACCAATACTTATAGGTTATAGGTAATAATGCGGACCAATATATACCTCCAAACATGACATCATATATTCTGGTCATCAGCTATAACAGGCTTTAAGGGTTTGTTTCAATAATCTGCTTAAAGATTTGGATACTTTTTATTTTTAAGCCACAATAATTTCCATTTTTATACATTTATGCCAAAAAGCACACCGGGCAATAACTCGAAGTGCAAGTAAAATAGTGAGATACAAGGAGAGAGAAATATTAGTGAGATATTGCTGCTCGAAAGTTCGACGGACGCTTGTTAGTTGGCCACTGGGAGAATTTTGTATTTAACTTGTGGGTAATATTCCTAGAAATAGCGCAAGGTGCAAAACGGTTACAGTACGCATTCTTACTAATGAAATAAGTTATAAGGGTCATATTTTGAGGAAATATTGTCTCTTGATCCCGTATTAGGACTGCCTGTTTCAAGGATGGGATAAAGATTGGCTGAATTGGGGCAGCCTAGAATACTGACTCTAGTGCCATGTCGCCAGACCAGAAGAAGTAAGAGTTAACTTCTGTCGATTATTGCTTCTGCTGGCTACTTGATGGTAGGGGCTTACGGTTGACCACCATCTCCCTTGAGTCAGTTTGGTTTAGAGCAGTGTTTTTCAAACTTTTTCATGATGCGAAAAAAGAAAATATTTGGTGACCCCCGGCCCCCAACACTTCACTTTTTTATCACATACTAGCTTCTGCCAGCGGTTTCACCTGCGTCCCGTGGGAACTAATTTGCGTACTACAGATAAAAAGCAGCCTATAGTCTTTCAACATAAATGAGCTATCTAACCCTGAAAGAATTTTTCAAATTGGACCAGTAGTTCCTGAAATTATCGCGTTCAAATAAACAAACTGTTCAGTTTTTTACACTTTGGGCTACATTATTCTTGTTTTATTAAGGATCCCGATTTTTTTAAATATAATTTTATGTCACCCGGGAATAGTGTATTTTTTAAATCGGTTCAGTAATTTCGGAGCCTATTCAATGCAATTAAACAAACCTTTCCTCTTTATAATATTAGTATCAATAGTATCGATACAATATTTAATATTAGTGTTTTAGGAAAACGATTTAATTTTAAGTGTAGCAAATACAGATCCACGATGGTTGAAACTGATTATTCAAAAACGAGCACAACCTTAACTCATGTTTTAATGTCTTAGGATTTTATTTTTTGTTCATTTGTTTGTATTGAAACAAAGAAATGTTTATAAATATAATTATCCTTTTGTCAAAATTCTCTTTTAATAAATCAATTTTCTCAATCTCTTTTTAATAAATCAGTTTCTTTACTGAATTATTCTCGATTTATGGCGACCCCCCTACAGAAGCTTCGCGACCCCCCAAGGGGTCGCAACCCACAGTTTGAAAACCACTGCTTTAGAGGAATGAATGATTTTGGGGCCAATAAATTCACACACATTCCACTCCACCAATCTGCACTGGGGCGGGGTGGTTGAGTATGTTCAACGCTTCCTCAGTTATTGGGAAAGACTTGCGATTAGTAGTGAGCTATTAATGTGCTCAGGCCAAAATGTTGCAAAGAGCATTGGACGACTTCAATTTATTACCAGTTTCGACTTATTTCACGAACAGGTTTATACAGATAATATTGTAGTATAGTATGTATTGTGTTAAAAAATGTAATAATAGTAATACGAAACACTCATCTGAAACACGTGTAATATCAATACATTTTCCATCCGCAACAAAACCCTACAACGGAACGCATTTGTTTAAATTAAAAAAGAAAAACCACACGCCGGCAATACACTTAAAATGTTCACACGACGCTACCCAGAACACATTCCATTTTTAAAAAGAATAGAAAAGGAGAGCGTTCTTAAAAAAATTTATTCGTACACAATATAAAGCGCCCCATTCACGATACAATGAATGTTTTGTGCTGTTTTGTGCGACTGAATCGCATGACCCGACGTGTGTCACAATGCGACCGTGTATGGGTGCACTCTCTGAATTGTTTCTGTTACCCCGACCTCGGTTATGCTTTTCCCTTTATTTTGTTTCTATTTTTACGCTGGAGAGCATAATTTCGCTTTTCTTGAGGCATTCAGCCTTCATTGTGTGTGTGACAGTTAGCTTTTTAAGGACGCACTTCTTATGCTTTCAGTTCGTACGAAAGTATTTAGGTATCATTTATCAAAATGTTAAAATTCTTATGTGAATAGGAACGTTTTATATTTTTTAAATTCATCAAGGACATTTAAAATTTTAATTTTGACGGGTACTCGCTATGTCCATTACTGATGATAATCGAGTAGAGAGATATTGGTATTAAAAACATAACTTTTTGTAACTGAAATAAATATCAGCTATCGTTTTTCATTTGTTTGAATTCAAAATTATCAAAGTTATATTTCAAGGAAGGTATTTTAAATCTAAATATCGTATTTGTTAAGATAGAATGCCAAATTATTTCAGCTACTTTCTCAACAAAGCAAAATATATTTTTATAAATGAATTAGTTCTATTCAGTATTACTAGAGTAAAAAATAAATATACATACTTATCAGTATGTATCGGTTACACAAAAATTTTGTTCTGTTCTGGCGGTGACTTCTGCAAGCAAATTCAGATAAAATAACCTTACAATACTGACGTACGAACTTCTAATATAACAAAAGCTTTCAAATATGAAAATAAAACCGGATATGGGCAGGAAATGTGGAAATGTGATTGAAGGGAAAAACACTTGGCCGATTTCTTTGGGTAGGGCATACAGCGTTCCGCAAGGTAGCATTATTGGACCACAATTGTTGTACCAATAGTATATCTAACTAAAAGGACTTAGGGATGACTTTGGCGTGAACACTTTCAAAATTGTGTTGAACTTGGGGTGGTTTTAGTTGATATGTTTGAGTAATCGTGTCAAATCGATAAATGGGCGAAGTTTCGATGACGTGTTATTAAGCAATAAAATGTTATAGGCACTTTTATGTTCCTTTTAATGTGTTAAGTAGATAAATGATGTAGAACTTACATGAATGGTTATAAATGTGGTTTATCATAATAGCGATTACTTATTAGTTAAACTATAGTCAAACTTCAGTCATCTAATTTTGACACTAAATTTCCTTCATCTTCCACTGAAGCAGATGCCAAATGAGTCTATGAATATTTTTTATTATTTTTAACACACCTTGCCTCTTGTGTCCTCAAATATAAAAGAGTGTCCAAATTAAAATATTTATGTGACATCATAGCTTTTTCCAATATTTCATCGTTTTCTGACTCAAATGCAAAGCCGCGAGTAAAAGCTAGGAAAGAAAACAAACATTTAATATTTTTTTATTTTAACTACGCCAAAAAAATTATAAAAGAAATATTCATACATAGAGAGACTATTACGACTATCGACGTAATAATGAGCACGTCAAAAGATAGACGGAATCGCTCTCAATGGAATTAAAAATTTAAAAAGAAAATATATTACTTGAAAAGGAAATATAATTATTCACTATGCTCATTAAAACGAACCTCATTCACTTTGACTCGGGAAATTGATCGGTAATGACGTCACGTTAGACCCACATTACTAATGAGATGAGCTCGTACGGCAACTTATAATCGCATTGATGCTGTTGTATTTGATGCTTTGTTTTAACTTACTTTCTACTCAGATTAATGTTTTGCCGGACTTTGGCGAAGAAAATAATTATTTTAAGTATTCATATAAATAAAGAGATAATTTTAAAACTTTAATATTGATTTTATGACACTTGCTAGAAAATTGAACTGATTAGGTATATCGTAGAATACAGAATATTAAAAAAAAATAGATGTCATGGATAGTTCAATTAATTCTATTGAGATAATAAGTGTCTCTTAGTTTTATAACAGAGCAAGAAATATAAATAAATATAATTTGAATTTAACAACTAAAACTTACAGTGTAGCAGATATTATAATATAGATTAGCAACAGGAGAAGCGCCACTCTTGATTCTAGGAGAAAGAATTCGATGTGTGCAAATGGTGCAAACACGGTATCAGTACCTGAAAAATACCGCGGATATTAATTGGAGAGATTCGATTAATGAGTTCGCCGACGCCGATATGTGAAGTGGTCGGTGCAACGTTTCAAATTGGAATCTTTCAATTGATATGTTGGCTGTACTTCGTTTTGCGGGTATTGCAAATTATCGCGTATGGCTCGGAAGAGTATAATGACTGGTTTTGGATTTTGTTATTTGTTAGATTTCTCATCTAATTTTTGTCTTTTTTATTTAATGGTCGACAAATGAGGAGACAGGCCGTTTGATGATAAGTGGTCATCGTGGCCAGTGGACTTCAGTACCACCAAATCTATAACTGTTAGCATTCAGATCAAGAAAAAAATGCCTTCCTTTGAATCAATTTACCTCAAGCCCTCTTCTCTTGTATTAAGTAATCATCTGTCTATTCTCGAAGATTGCTTGCTGGCCAGTCACATATTGTTGGAGACTGGACATCCTTGCCCTAATTGCTCCAAACCTCGCCTTATCAGCCCAACTCACGTAGCCTTGCCTTATCACACCTGATCCATTTTTGCTGATCCTGCGAATCCTGATCCTCGTTGTTATTTTGTTAGAGGTTTATAAATAATATATTCCTTCATTCCAAATGTGCACCAGGGTATAGTTCCAAGACCTAGGGCTTGTTTTCTATTACACTTACTCGTTCACTGCTTCTCAATGAGACACCATGTTTAATTTATATAAACTGAATCGGACAATGGAAACATTTACAGGCCATTCTTGTTCATTAACTGTTTTCTATTGCATAGTGGAGCCGAACAGAAATATGTTACTGGCGTATTGGAAACGAAAAGATAGCTGTGGGAATCTCTCACACCGAACTTAATCTTATTAAGAAGGTGGTTTTCAGTGCTTCCTTCTTGATTAAATGTCGTTTTTATGCCTAGTATTGTTCAGCATGTTTGCATAAATTAAGAAATTTAGGATTACAATTATTTAGTTTAGACCATCATGTATTGCAGATGCGCATGAGTACTGGTCATTATTTGCCACGGGCTTTGCCCACATCTAGCGTTTGCCATAAATCAGTTTAATGAAACGAATAATGCTATATCTACTACTGAATATGAAATTGTAAATTAAAAATACAATGAATCTAACAGATAAATATTTTTTTTTATTTTGTTTCTAATTTTTATTCATGGGATAGCTTCAGATGCTTCACAGCTGGTCTAATACAAAAGGAATAGTTTATACTTATTTGAATAATGTTTCGATTTAATATTAACAACTAAATGGAATTCAGGAATTTTCAAAATATTGCACCTAAAACACTAATGTTTATAATGTAAAATCTCGGAGAACCTTTTCGAAAAAAATGCTCGTATCGGTGTAACAGGCAGCCGGTAAAGGTTAAAGGCGTGGCGAGCGTTCATTCGATTAAGAGATTAGGATTGCATTGGTAATTCGGAGCCGTGTTAGTAAATTGAAACAGCAGGTATCGATGCACCTGGCCTGATTAATAAGGTCATCGGCTGACCCAATTCTGGGCCTTTGTTACCTAATACACCATGGGTCATCATAACATGTTAAAGTTTCTCCTACTTCCTAATACACTCGGGCTTTCTCGCACAATAATACATGAAAGAAGAAAATCAAACTAGGTACACTTTCACTTCTGTAAAATCCCTACGGGGTTGGACTTAGAACAAGAAGCGACAAGAAACTCCTGAGGAACTTCTTCCTACTCACGGTTTCAAAAACTAATGTACGGTTCAAAAATACATTTTCAATAAAAAATGGCTTTAAAAGTTTAAGTTGCGCGCATGATTGTTCTAGCAATATATTTCTACCTATCATTAACTAGATAATGGAGTTTGACAATTACATCTTTCAGCAACACAAGGAATAGGTACATGCGCATTAGTGTATGAATTATTCAGCGCGTAATTGGTACATTTACTAGATAGAAAAAATTGCAACACATCAACGTATGACTAGTTGATAAGGCTAGATTGTAAAGGATGACTTCTGACGTAAACAACTTACAGAACTTAGTATCACTATTACTCTCTCCTTGCCCCAGTCCTCGTATCTACTAAAACTGAATAAATAATGTTCTAACACCAAATACTGGACTAATGATCATGGTCCTGATTTAAATCTCTTCCTGGGTTCGTCATAGTTGTCATAGGCTTGTATTTTTCCATTTCAACACAGCAAAAGACACAATAAGATTATTAAAAAATAATTAAGTAATTAAAACCACATCAAAATTACATAAGCTGTGCCTGAAATTAGCGGTAATAATGCACAGACATATAAATGGACAAACCGATCAATAAAAACAGATAAAGAAACAAAAACTCTAAAACATATTATGGTAATAAATATTTCCAAACATCGTTTTTCCCAAAGATATTCCATCAAACATCAATCCTGTATATTTAAATTTAATTACTTGTAAATACAAAAATCAGTCAACTTTTCGACATCCTTAACATTTATTTTCCTAACAAATTCATAGCGAAGTATCAATAACAATTCGTTTAACTAGAGGCTAGCTGCTGTGCGCCTGAATGGATTATAAGTGCCGTACATGAGACTTAAATGAATAGCCGGTCTGGCCCATCCGTCATAGGCTGCAGGAGTAGCGTGGATAAGACCAGAAATAATAAAGTTATTACTTTAGCGCATCTAATTGAAGTCGCGTCGTTTAGTGCTTAGGTAAAGATAAAGTTTGGTCGAAGGCTGGACGTGGGAAAAAGTCGTGGCTGCGGAACATTAGGGAATGGACAGGCATCATCTTTTTCGAAAAACTATTTCGCCTAGCCATGGACAGAGAGAGGTTCCAGGAACTAACGGCTAACTTTCAGTAGTGATGAGGCACTTTAAGAAGAAGAAGAAGCCAGGCTTATTTTTTTTACAGGCAAACTTTATGGAAAGATTTTACAATGTTTTTATCATTACGTCCATTCAAGCGGTCTCGGTATATAGCTTCGATTTATGGGAATACAGAAATCTTAATAATGAGTATAAATGTCTGTTCTCGTTCTGTGCGTGTGTGTTCCTGTCTCTGTCACTTAAATGTCGCACTATGTTAGGAATTTAATGTAGCGGAGAGTCCAAACTCTTAAATTAATGTCAGTGTCGCTACAAACTGGGCTTCTTAAAACATTCTTTTTTACGATTGCATTTTAGGATGCTCCTATGATAAAATAGTGACCATAACGCCCGCTTGAAGAGTCTCGGCAATTTTTAATAACGAGTGTAAATATTGACGCTTGCGTAGCTTAGCGTGTTCTTGTCTTTGTGTACTTAATATCCCAAGACAGAGAATCCTTATGTTGGACTATGAATATGCAGCACTATTTATATTCCAAAGCCGCATCCACACTACCTAACAAGTTGTGGAGTTCCCGCGCCCCACACGCGAGCTAACCTATCGCTGAAAGAGCCCGTGTGTAGCGCCCTTAATGAATCATCGCTGGCAAAATGATAATAGCAAGGTACAGTCACGAACGGTTTGAAATTTTAATATGATTAAAATAAATGTGAGTAATTGTAGGAATAAATAACATTACGTTTTCTTTCTACACCGCAATTGTAGTCATTATCTCACTCATTGATAACTTACTTTCATTATAATATTAGGCTACTGTAGTGCTGATTATTTTCGTTTAAAAAACAAAACTTCATAAGTTATTTTAAATAAGTTAAGTTGCACTTATCTTAAGAAGCAGTAGACTAACATTCTTTCAAACTTTCACTTTACTTATATTTTATCAACCATGTGGTTTATATAGTGAACTCTACGAATCATTGAGTTTGGGGTTCCAATCGTGGATGCGCCTATTATGAAAGGAAAAAATGTGTGTATTGGAATGGGAATTTAATTATAACCATGTATAGTACTAAAACAGTTTGTAAAAAATCTACTTCGAATAAACATTTCATTCATTCATTCACCATTATCACTTGACACTTGCCTGCAAAACATAATGATAATGATTATGGAAGCCTGTAATGTAGGTACTCAAAGGTATTTAAAGTTTGCCAATTCGCACTTTGGTAGCATGGTGGACTACAGCCTGTACCTCTTACATTGTGAGTGTAAACCCGTCCTCAGCAGTAGAACAGTTATAGGTTCAAATAATGACGATCATTATCATTATATTCAACACATATATTGATATACACAAACTGGTTGAAACCAGATTAAACCGGACCAATTCATATTTTACCAAAACAAGGGTAAAGATAATCTTACGCCAGCGCAGTGTGTATAAATCCTAATTTGGCAAACAGGTAAATCCTGCTACACACGGGCGCTAATTTATAAACGGTTTATGGCTAATCTCCCCTCGCCGGAGGTACGACACGCACTCACGTTTACTTTATACTAGTCTATATTTAATACCTCGTCACTATGTGTCTGTCTGTTTGTGTATTTGATAACTAGATTATTCTTAACTGTCTATGATTTTAAAATTATTTCATTGAGATCACTAGACATTTTTAATTTGCTTTTAATCGATTTCATTAAAATAAGGAGGTTTATCTGTGTAAGGTTCCCTACTCTGAGTAACCCGAATTGGTGTATCTGTGGATCGAAAGGTAGTCCTTGACGTCCGGTCTCATTTGAGTAACATTTTTTAAGTTGTCGGTAAGTACTTGTAGTTATAAATTCAGTTATTATTTTTTAAAAAGTATTTTTTATGTAAGGGTTTCAAAACATTTTGAATTGTTGTACATAGTTATGTCTTGACAGAGAGACAATTTTCAATGTTTTCAATATTTTTTTTATTATTTCATTTATGTTAAAATCCGACAAACGAGCAGATATGATATCATGGTAAGTGATCATTGCCACTAATAACGTAAATGGTTAAATAAATGTTTAGAATTGTTTAAAATAATGATATCAGTACTTAGCTGAGGAGTATAAGATTGAGTTTGAAACAGGGTGATATCAGTGACCGGTAAAAGAACTCAGTACCATAGCAGCATCCGTTGTTCAAAAGGATACTTGAGTAGAAAAGGCTTGGACTCAAGAAGGATTCCCCTAACTCAAACCCGGACTAATGACTAACAAACAGATAAGATACATTTT
Source organism: Hesperia meskei straton (assembly GCA_018248915.1). NCBI lineage: Eukaryota > Metazoa > Arthropoda > Insecta > Lepidoptera > Hesperiidae > Hesperia > Hesperia meskei. Next base: position 7,589 of record DWJQ01000157.1, on the reverse strand, counting down.
ATTTCCACTACAAATTAAAATGTAGTTGCATTTAAACTACTCATAAACGAATGACTACTTCTATTTAATACACATCTTTTGCATAAAATAACGTTTCAAAAGCATAAAACGCAACGCATCACTCATATCATAATAAAATATCTCATTAAGCTGGCTTAGTAAACCGTAAAAGAAAAATAATGAATATACCTCTTAAAACCCTAAAGCGACCTTTTTCAATTTAAGAACAAAAAAATACGCTTGCCTCGCTGACGTTACTATGTAGTCTTTATTAAGGTAACCTAAAAAAACTTGTAGTGTACTACATGCAATTTATATTCGCCGCAAAACTGTAACAACGCTCAAGCGGGCACAGGCGACCCGCCGGAACCGACGAGTACTGAAATAATAATAAAAAATAAATAAAAAACAAAAAATTTGGTTAAGCGGCACACAACCCGAAACCGAAACGATGTGGATTGCCCTCGAGAAGATAGGTACGGTTCAACGATACGGCCACGCAATCCGCGGTTTGATTTTGCGATGCTCGGTAAGTGGCTTGAAAATATTTTAATTTTTTTTTTGCATAACGGAATGTAAAATTGTATTTTTTGGGTGAAAGATATTATGAAATTATTATTTTCACCTCATTCATTACATGGTTGATAATTTTTACAATTGTATAACGCGGCTTACGTAGGTGGGTAGCGTGACGTAATTTCCATGGGAAAATCCTGTTTGCATTAGATGCGTACTGTCCATACTCATTTTAAAAGATGCGAAAGTATCTTGATCTGTCTATTTGTTTTTCATGCTAAATCAGCTAAATCGATTTAAATGAATTTTACTATTGAGATATTCTGAGTCTCAGGAAACAACATAGGATATTTTTTATCCCGGAAATCATTTCTTAATGGGGTGAAAAAGAGAGTGAAAAAAGGTAGACATAAAGCTCAAGATAATTATACTTTTTAGGTCGCGATAATATTTAACACATGGGTAGACCATGACCTGGAATAGGATAATTATCATAATTCTGTAGATACTTTCCAGTGGAATAATTTTAATAATATTTTGTCGTTGTCCTTTGGCGAATGAAGCCGTGGACAAAAATTTGGTAATTAAATATTTGTCACGTTTTGATTTAAACAAAACATTAGACACATTAAGAATAATGTAAATCATAAAGTACTTTCAGTATTTACTATCGAAAATCGTTAATTGCTATTAAATATTTTCGTCAATTAAATCAGAATTGAGAACTCTCATAGCCTCATCAATTGGCAAATGAGATTTGTTGTGTCTTGATTTGTTGTTTGTGTTGAATTCAAAACATTTTAACATTTGCCAAATCACGACGAATTATTATTATTATTTCAAAAAGTGGTAAGAGTTACCCATCGATAAACTATATAAAGGTGCACTTTACACGAAGCCGCATGTTTACTGGCTCAACATTAACAAACGCCACGACTGAGGCGCTCTTTTTTTTCCGCTCGTCTCCTTTACTGGGAAATGACTTTCTGACTCTTAATCTCTCTCGCGATCTCATTAAAAATTCATAACTCAAAACTGCGAAAAAATGAAAATTTGCTATAGGTTCCCCGTTCGGTGGCTAGGATTCATCTCTTTACCTGATGTTTCTTTAATTAGAAATGCATTTGTATAAGCTTTTATACAATAATAAGAGCACGTGAATGATCAAGGCAAATCTTTTTTGTTTTTCTTTCGATGAATACGTAGATTTTTAAATTGCGTTAGTAAGGATGCTTTGATGATTTTACAGAGCTTTTATCTATTTTTATTTACCTGAATGGACTACTTCTAAGTCATTTACCAAGTTCATGATTGCATCAAAATAGTTTTAAAAGACCTTAAAGTTTGAATTGATGATTTTTTATTCAAGATTTATAAATCTTTCTTTTTTATTGTTTTTCGGCTAATTGTCTAAATTTGAATGAATGAAAAAGATTAAAAAAAAAAAATTTTTGTTTTTAATTAATGCTTTATTAAAATTTACATGATTTAGTAGGTGCACATTTTAGGTTCGATTTTGTAAATAAATCATAAAATTTACTGTAAGACTTACATGAGTCCTGACAATTTACAATTTTTTGTAAAAAAATATTTTTGTTACAAAAAATAGTTTTAAATAAATAACACACCTAAAACTCCGGTAAAATTGAAATGCACCAGCATTGTATCCGATGTCAAGATTTGTTTTTCAGGTACGTAAAAAATTTCACCCTGGAAGTTCCTCGCCTACAATGGGGATCGTCTTTTTGTTCCACGGATTTCCTCCACGCGGTAGGTGCGACGCCCACGCCGGAACCCGCTGAAAATAAACTAACCCGAGAAACTCTATGACATTGTTTCTTGTGGCTTTAGGTGCCGTAGAAGAATCTTCGTAATAGGGGATCGGATTTTTTTCAAAAAGTGTTTAAGAAAAAAAAGGCTATAAATAACCATAAAAATGCAATTTTAACCATACAAACACTTTTATGTATCAAAAATTATATTTTAAGTATGGATAAATATATGCCACTTTAGAATGCGTGCCTTCATTTGTCTGGTAAGCAAGAAAAAAACCACAATACATTGACAAACGCGTGTGCGCGTTTTCTAAAAGGAGCAACGGAACGAAAATCTATATTGATAGGTGTGGGATAATGATGTCACGCAGCGATTGGTGTTTCATGTATGACGAGCAAATATCAATATTAATTCACTGATTTAAATTTTACATTTAAATCAGTGACGTAAAATTTATGATGAGACTTAGTTTGTGTAATAAATGTTAGGGCGTGTAGTTTCAGCTTGGCTCTACATGACATTTAACATCTTTTCCATAGAGTTAGCTATATCAGTCGTTTTGGAACACTATACATGAAAATATTTTTATGTAGGTTTGCGTGTATTCTTGTGTTGAAAATAGCTACGTCAAGATTCTGTCAAAAGATTCATATATAGCATATTTCATAACAAATTGCTTATATTTTGCACATTACCCGTTTCTCTCGCACCTAACAAAGTGCAATGCTAAAAATATCGCACACAAATAGATTGCAGTTAATGTGTACGTATATTGCGTTAATGCAATTTAATCTGCGCGCACGCATCACGAGCGCGCCCACGCGTGTTCCTTGTACACAAATAATAGGGCATGTGGCACACTGCAGCGGCGGATATATTGTGATTTTTATCTTGTTATAGCTCTACTATAAACTAGTAGCAAAGTATCAGGAACTTAGGTGCAATGAGGTAAGGTTAGGTGAGGCGAGGAGAAATGAGGCAAGGTGAGGGGAGGTAAGGTGCCACAAGATTTTCAAATGTTTCTGACCAATGACGAACATTAATTGCTGGGTGTAAGTATGTGTGTGTATTCTTATTTTTGTGTTGTTCATGGTACACACGACACAGGAAATTCTTATTGTGGAGCTGAGTGTGCAAAGTTATTTATTAATTTACTCATTTGCCCCAATAATAGAACACATAGCAGTCTATAATTTGATAATAATTATGTGATAACATTAATTATTCTTGATAAATGAAAGTCGTAGCACGGCGCTTCAATACAGTATTTTAAATACTCACCGACATATTAATTTCAGATTCTAGGAAACAAGTGTTGTATACTTGTATTCGATAGATTTGTAGTACAGTATTAGAATTCACTCCCAAGAATCATGTTATATAATACCACCGGTATCTTGTTCTTTGGAAAGTTAGGAAAATTTGTCAAGCAAACATGACTTTACTCCTATATTAATTTGATACAGTATTAACGTTTTAATATGAATGCTATGAGAAAAGGCTGTTTAATTTTAAAGTTGACCTAAAATATTAAAATTGAAAACCTGAAAAATTGTAGAAACAAGGACAAATTTTTGTGTTGTACCTACCACTGAACTGTACAATTTATTTCAAGAAAAATATTGTAATTTCCAGGTATAAGAAGCAAGCAACAACATTTCTGCAGCCACCCTTACAACAACAAAATTATTTCCATCTTTTTGAAACACAACTTGTCGCCTGAGTTCATGTCTTCGTGCAAATGTCAATTCTTTATTATTCTTAAACAGATTAAAGGTTAATCTACTTTGGCTTAACCTTTAATCTGTAATAATGGAGTTCCGCAAAGTAACGCCTGAATCAATTAATTATTCTTAAAGTTATGTGAAATCTATCAATCTGCCATATTCAAGTAATCACTATGGCTTGTACATATGCCTCACACCGCACCGTGAGAGAAGTGAAACAGTTACCAGTTGCGATAACGACATCAACGCTTCGCTGTCAGTGTCCCGGAGCCCAGACACGCACATGCTAATGTAATTTAAACAAATGGCCATGAGACAATGTGTGAGAAACGCTAGATAGCAGCGAGTGTGCATTTTGTTTATTGCCAAAGATTTGCTCCTGAGAATGCATGATTTCTTTGTTTTGGATCACCTGATGGACAGGGTTCGGGATAAACGTTTTTACCGCTTACGGTTTTACCGCTTTTTCAAACCATTACCATTATAATGTCTTGTTGACTTATTAATTTTAGTGTACAGACGTATTTTTTAATCATGAGCTTAACGTTCATATTTTTCTTGATTATGTAATTTGATGATTAGGTAATTACTGCAGATCAGTATTGTTGATGGGTTTCGCTTCGGAAAAATGCTTAAGTATTAATTATTTTTTGAATTACTTTTAAACAGACACAATGACGTTTTTTAGGAGAAATCGAAATGTACTCAGCGTTACGCTACAATTACAATACATTAGTGAAACCTCAGATGGAAAGAAAACATGGGTTTTTTTATTTAGGTACCTAAAATATTAAGTTTTAATATAAGTTATTATACAAAACCCAGATACCCAACCAAACTAAACGCTACGAAATTCAGGCTCGATCAGTCAAAGAGACGCCGTTCATTCCATTTACATAGCTCGACAATAGGTCCGCTTCATGCAAAAACATACCAGACTGAATATCAGTAAAATGCCACGAGGCCTGAAGACGTACGTCAGCATACTGCTAGTAAGACGTACGGACGACTACTTGGGATTGTTGACGGTGAGCGATTTGATTTGTACACATCCAGTTTCAGGTTTGAGGATGTATATAGAGATGTTATTACCGGATATGGTCGTCAATATGGGGTTTATATTACTTGTGTTCTGGACACTTTTTGTAGTAGGAAACATAGTAGTGTTAGTAATGCTTTCGCTGTTACTGATATTTTGGGGCTTGAGTGATATGTTAATGTACTAGGCTTCTATGTCTTGATCTCGCTGGTGATAAGATTACTAACGGATAATAAAGGTAAATAAATCATAGCCCTAGCCAACGTTCAAAAAATAATCATGACATAACGAAAAATGTCAAAGTATCAGGGAGTTATAAATAATGTTAGCTCAACTCAAATTCGCTCCTGACATTCTTGCACTAACTGAATGTAGACTCTCTTATCATAAACCTATTCCTCACTTGCATAATTATACCTCTCTTTGTTCCTCTTTTAACTCAAACCAGAATGATGGGGTAGTAATCTACGTGAAGAGCCATTTAAAACCAAGCATGAAGGAGATTAAACTCAATCAAGCAACTTGCTTGCAGATTGATATTTTAAATACCGTTGTACTAGCAATATACCGTTCACCATCTAATCCCAATGCAAATGAGTTTATAAATTCTTTAAATGCCCACTTAGGTAACCTTAAATCATACAAAAATGTAATTGTCACTGGGGATATTAATATAAATCTTATTCCTAAGATTAATGAACAAGATTGTGTTTCCTCAAACAGATCAAATTATTTGAATATGCTGGCCCTTCAAGGACTACATCCTGGGCACTCATTACCCACCAGAGAGGCTAGCTGCTTGGATCACTTTATATTAAGAACTGATAAGAAAAAAACTACAGCTTCCATTGCAGTGCTTAACACTACAGTCACTGATCACTCTGCTGTTCTTCTTAGTTTGTCAAAAAATAAAAAAGATAATTGCTATCCTAGGTATACAAAAAAAATTGATTATGAAAAAGCCGTAAAGACATTAATGGAAAAGAAGCTACATGTACTATTATTTAGTGATGATCCTGATCACATTGCCTCTGAACTTATTAATAAGATGAGGGAGTCTTTAGAAGAGAGTACTGCGACTAACGTTATACCAAAAAGAAAATTCTGTATAAAACCTTGGGTAACATCGGGTATCCTAAGATGCATAAAGAACAGAAATAAAATGCAATTAAAGCTGAGGTCCGATCCATTTAATGAGGTGTTAAAAATTACATACAAACGATACCGCAATTTTTGCAATAAATTAATTAAAAAATTAAAATATAAATATCAAAAAGAACAGTTAAAATTATCAGAAAAAAATCCCAAAAAACTATGGAATACAATTCAAAATATAACTAACTTAAAATGTAAAAATACAGATAACTTAGAATTATTAAAAACAAAAGCTTCCCCCACTAATGCAGTAAATTATATCAATGATTATTTTGCCAATGTCGGGAGAAATCTTGCTGAAGATATCAACAGAAGTTCATCTGATCCCCAGGCTGCTGATAACAGGTGCTTAACGTATAGACAATGTTCTTCCTTTTTATTATTAGATACGGATCCTGCCGAAGTCAAAAGTATTATTAATAGCCTGAAATCAGATAGTGCTCCTGGCTGGGATAACATACCAACAAAATTCATTAAACTTGCGAACAATACTGTAGCACCTGTTATTAGCCATTTAACCAACCTTTGTTTCAGTAAAGGCATATTTCCCTCTATACTAAAGAAGTCTATAGTTATACCGTTGTTCAAAACGGGAAAGAGAGATGAAGTCAATAATTACAGACCGATTTCTATTCTACCTGCAGTGGCAAAAATTATTGAGAAATTAATTAATATTAGGCTTATCAAGTATTTAGACAACTTTAAAATTTTATCAAATTCGCAATTTGGATTCAGAAATGGCAGATCTACCGAAGATGCAGTCTTGGGATTAACATCATTCATTACTGAACAGTTAGATCGTAAGAAAAAATGCTTGGCAGTGTTCCTTGACCTAAAAAAAGCATTTGATTCGGTTTCTCATCCAATTATGCTACAAAAATTAGAAGCCCTGGGAGTCAGAGGAACACCTTTTAATTTGTTGAAAGACTATCTACATGGACGAAAGCAGAGAGTCAAAGTTGGTGATTATGAAAGTAGTGATTTGGAGATTTCCTTTGGCGTACCCCAAGGCAGCGTTTTGGGTCCGACATTGTTTCTCACGTATATTAATGAACTAACTAATATCGAACTTGTAGGGGGGAAAGTCTTTTCATATGCGGATGACACTGTACTAATATTTGAAGATACTACCTGGAACAAAGTATTTAATAAGGCTGAACTGGGGTTAAATAAGATCTCTGATTGGCTAAAGACAAATTTATTAACCTTAAACATTACAAAGACTAACTATATGTGTTTTACCATCAATAATAAAACTCAACCAAGTGATGACTATAAACTCAAAATACATCAATGTAATAACTCTGATAAGACTAACTGTAACTGTGATAAAATTGAGAGGGTTTCTGAAACTAAATACTTAGGTGTTATTATAG
>DWJQ01000156.1:0-17584 GCA_018248915.1 Hesperia meskei straton | reverse complement strand
TCGCTATCGCTCGTTTTATAAACCACACTCGTGTTTTAATACCCCTCATTATATGACAGTTGCATAAACTACTATAAAATCACTTTACAGGCTTAAAGCCACTCTAGAATCTCAGGAGTCGCAGGTGCCTTGTACGACTTTCAAGGACCGGAAATAAAAAAATAGAAATTATCTTTCAAAAAGCAGTCCAGCATGGGACAATATTGTGCCATATGTTTTGAGTTAGTAAGCTTCCGGGTTTTAATTTTGAAGGTCTTTTTGTACAGAATAGTATAGTACCATAAATTGAGTGGTTATTCTAGTTCATCTAATTAATCAATATTCTTGTAATTTTAAACCTGCATCCAATAATTTCACTCATATAATGTCAGTATCCGTTTTATATTCTATGGAGTAGGTACGTATTACGACGGTATAAAGAAGTACATTGAATGTGTTATTAGCTTATTAGTAATCAATGTTCCTTGAGAACTTTGAACGAGGGTAATAAAACGTGATTTATAGTACCTCCATTAATTGCCAAGTAATGAATGATTCGCAACGAACAGATTCGTTGTTTTTTATTGAGAAGTACATCTGGTTGTAATTCGTCATTGCAGTCCATGCATATTATAAGTAGTACGATGTAATCGCCAGACACGGCAGAACATTTATAATTTAGTAAGATTCTCCTCAATACCTTTTAACTGAATAAACTTCGTAACATCACAAAAGAACATATTTCTATATTTATTATTGTATCCACATTGCATCCTTGCGAGGTTAGAGCGGCTCACCAGTCCCTTATAAAAAGGCATTTCATTATTCATCATTTCAATGTACTAAATAATGACCACATTGACCTAAATACTTCACTGATAGCAGTCAATTTGGTCTATTAGTGAAATTGGAATACAGCGGTTTTTATTAAAGTAGCGGAAATTGGTTCCATAAACTTCCATATTTCACCTTTTACCTATTTCAGTGGTTTCAGTGAATTCACGACGATACATCGCCATTTACGTGAGCGTTTCTGTTGCGAACTTAATAACATAATGACTTACGTTTGGCACTAAACGTGAAGGAACGCCATACCGAGTATTAGCTTTTAATAGCACTCTAGTTTTAATTTTTTTAATTAGATAAGGGAGGAACACGCCGCTAATGGAATAGCTTTTGTGATAAGTTGATGCGCTTTAAACTTGATATTCGCATTAAATTAATCGCAATAAAATGAACCGTGTTCGCTATGGTAAGGTAGGATATATGCTACGAATCTACGATTAGGGATTCTCGTAACCATATAAGAGCATGTATTTGGAGCGAGAAACTCAATACATCAACTATATCGTGGAGGAAGTAAGGACCTTGACCCTCGTTTCCTTTTCCCCGGTCTGCGTCTTCCTACATAGTTGGTCAGCAAGATAAACTTAGTCGCGTTCTATAGATGACGACCCTGTAGCCTAGTTGGTAGCGACCCTGCCTACGACGCGAGGGGTCCCGGGTTTGATTCCCGGCCGGAGCAGATATTTATATGGCAGATAAATATTTGTACTCGGGTCATGGGTGTAATTGTGATGTGTTTATATGTAGTCCATGCCACCCGCGACACAGGTACCTGGTAGCCTACTGCGGGGGTATGAGTGTGTTAGCGTTTATTTATTATTATTATTATTTATTATAGCTTCCTTTGCTGCGTTATCTCTGAAAGTGGTGATAATGTGTCTTGATATGAAGCGTAGTTTTTAGAAATGGTAAGCGCGAAGATTCGCTCATTCGCTCCTTCAATTATGTCACCCTATCGTGCTGATCTGCCCGGCTCATAACGTCTTTGCAATTAAGTTTTCCTCTCCATTTCGATTTGACGAAGTATCGATTTGGACTCCCAATACGTATACTATACAATACGTATATACGTACTCAGGGAAAATCTTTACGGGTTATGCTTTTGCGCCTACGTCACTGCGTTTGGGTATTAGTTATTACGGACAGAAGACTTACACCCATGTCATTATCTCGTAGAACTCTCATCTGATCTCTCCAGATACTTCCTACTAGTGATCTCCTAAGGATTTTTTCTCATGAAACATAGTCGTCATCATGAAATCGAAGATCAGGCTCAAATAATTTCATGAGATTAACTTTGTCTAATGGTGTTCCTTCTATATTTAATAAGGGTATGAAGCAGCGTAATTATTTACAGTCTAAAATGTAAAACCGCAAAAACGCACAGTCTTTTATATGAAATGTAGTAAAACAGAGGGATTCACACAATGCAAAACCGCACCCGTTCCACGACATCGAACAGTTCCCGCCCATGAAGCTACACACCCATTGTGATAGAGCATCCATTGAGAGCTTATTCGATTTCAATCCACCAGAATCTACATTCAATCGAGTATTCCCGCCGCGTGGAAGATAAATTAATGTAACTCGGTCTCGTTGAAATGGAGTTGGATATGTTTTGTGGATTTTTATTTTAAACAGGGATCTGTCGAATGGCTGTATCCGCAAGAGATGCTACTTCGTTTTAGTTTTAGTAATAAACATCTGTGAATGACATTGAATAGGACTGTAATGGACAGACTATCTGGGATCGATTGACATAATATGAATAATTTTATTGTACTATAGTAAAGGTACGTACATTTTGGCATCAACCTGTTTTTGGTATTATTAGAATATATTTTTTGTTATAACTCAAAGTTTGTACCTCCATCCAGTATAATTTTTAACTTTTGTATTACAAAACATATTGGTAACTTCAACTTGACTTTTATTAATATTGCAAAAGAAATTAACACATTTACTCGCCCGAAGGCGTCAACAATTTTCCTCGTACGCTACTCCAAAAATTTTGTTTACTAACATACTTGACCCAGAAATGATATCGTCATGAGTGGCCCGATTACACATGAATGCTTCAAAACAATGTTATTACTCAAGGAAACAAACAATTAGACAAGCAAACAAACGATAATCTTTATCTTATCGTGGATGAGAGATGAGTCAAGCGCCCACCTGCGGACCACGGACCACGAGACGATTCTGCGTAAACATTATTACGCGCTTATTTGCCCTGCGGCGCACTTATGAAAATAACGTACAGTGATAGTCACGCTAAAACCACCCTTAAGTCGAATGTTATGTGTGCGATTATAGCCCGAATATACCAACGATCGTTTAGCCGTCGGAGATGCATAAAGATTCCAATTTGCGGTGAATAGCGAATATGATCTTACGGCGGCTGATATCGTTATTAGACTGCTTCTTGCCGAAGTGCGCACTATCGTGTGTGATAATTGTTGTTTACGGCTGCTTTGAGTCAGCTCGCGTGTTGCGTGTCTTGGTTGGAGGTTGTGAGCCAATGACCGCTCACAGGCAGGGCTCGTCAAATTACCTTCTTGTTTATTACCTCTGTCCTACTTTTATTTAACACTAGTCATCTGCCCTCGCTTCTTAGGGAGTCGTGGTCGTTATTTTCCTTATATTATAATCGCACTCTAAAGAAACGATTTTATCTGGTTTTTTATCTAATCTTTTTCATGTGTCTGTCTATAAGTTGGTAGGAGGTAGTGTCCCAATATTGTGTATTCAAACCCCAAAATATTTTTTGAGATTGTCGCGTTCAGGTAGACCTTACAAGGTTGCAGGTAATGAAAGCAACCTTGTAAGGTATTTTTTTTAAAACAATGTTAGGAAGACCTGGCGTCGAAAATAAATTTTATCAGTCACAGTTGTTTCAACTTTCAGTAACGACGCCGCTCGAATTCTTTCACGATGGACTTTGAGACGCTTCACACGAAAGCCCTAGACTATGCGCGAGACATTTACACTCCATAACGGCCGGCTTAAGCTTCGGCTCGTCGAGTTTGAAAGTGAATCTTACGTTATTAGCAATAGGAGTTACGGGGGGTTAGATTTATGATGGCGCTGACAGACGATGCAGTGGGCGCAGTGGCGCTTCGGGTTGGCACGTTGCCCGGGACGCGGGAACCTATCCACCTCGCCACCTAGCCCCACCCACGTCCCGGCGTTCGGTCGTCCCGCGCCTCCAACGTTGCCACTCTCGCTAATGCACGAAAACAATGCGCAGCTGTTGACCCAGCAATGTACCGGCACGCCTACAAAGCGTCGACGACGGCGGAGCTCGACCCTGCTCAAGTGACGCTCGGAACGCTCGATATTTACGTTTTGTGCGCCGGTGTCACTGTTGCTCTACCTTAACCGACTGTCGGCCGTTTGCTCTCGCCCAGATTTATGGGAGAAGTGATGCATGAGTTTGTTTTTTACACGTGTATCTCGATGTCCGTACGTGGATGCTATAAATACTCGGGCGAGTTTATATTAAAGTACTTGGTATTCTTTAATGATTTGTTTACGATTTTATTTTTATGTGTATTCTTTCGAAAAAAATATTTTATGGATAGTTAGATGGGTAATCATGAGTACCTTCTTTAAAAGTTGTACTAATTATCTGGTCCATCCAGGTGACTGCGTGAATTACATTCAATGATTTAGGCGTTGCCGATGATTAGCGTTACTTTGCTTACCTTGCTTGTGGCGTATGGTATTACGTAGGTTCATGGTAAAAAAATAAGTGCTGTAGTATGAGCACGCAAAATAGGTATAGAAAGTCGTCTTTATGATATGAATATGATATAAAGTACTCAGAAAAAAGCTGGCAGCAGAAGCACAACGATAGCCATCTGTCGCGAGCGGTTGAGTAAACTGAATAAGTGTCTTGTCAAGCCGTGAATCAGCAGATAAGAGCGTGGAGATAAGGTATTCATGGCTCGGTGTTGGGATAGGTCGCGTCGGAACTTCAAACACTGGTCTTCAAACACTAGGTTTTGTTCTGAATACGTTTAGAGCTGGAATTACAAACCTTCATGTAAGACGGAGCTTGACGACACTTAAAACATGTTATGAAATAATCCAGCGTTAGTGTGAAACTAATAAAAAGTACTCCGAAACATACCTTCATATTATGTTCAATGGTTATCAATTACGCAACGATTACCGAACTTCCTCCATTCATTGTAGACATGCAAATTTCGATTCACCGCTCGCATCCACACGCCGGTCACGTCACCGCCCCGCTACCGAGTGCGTTGTTTATCGCCGTGCATGTATAAACACGCCATTTACCCGGCAAATTAGCTGGGCTCATTACCCGGTTGGTCGCCCTCGCTAATTTGTTGGAGACCTATCTCCTTGGATAGATTGCGCTAAATATTAAATTATGTAACCGTACCGGTTGCAAGGTTTCCACTTCAGCGTTATATTCTTAATCTAGGTCACAGATTTTTTCACCCTCAACAGCGTTAAGGAGAGAAAAAGATTATTGACGTGATTGAAATCTAGGCTGAATTTGCATTATGTGACGTCATACAGCATTGACAAGGTGTTTAGTAGATTAATATGTAGCTATTAATATCCATGTGAAAAGTGCTTGTTCCTAAAATCATGAAGAAGTATCAGAAAGATACTCGGAAAGTACTCCATGAATTCGTTACTTATTACGAGGTTACTGGAATTTATTGTGACGTAAAAAGGGCACCGTTCAAAAAATATAGGCCACTGAAGGGATCTATAGGAAGGTGTGCAATAAATAACAATTCGAGTAAATAAACAAGCGAGGAAAATATCAGGTATCCGAGATCCTCAGCAGAAAGAAGAACAAAGAGATGTTTATTTTATTTGCTCGATACATTAGTCTCTCTTGGAAGTTTACGACGTAGCCAATTAGTGTGTAAGGAGGTACCTATTATTGTTATGCATGTCATATTAAATTTATTGTCAACTTAAGTGGATAGGTACGATTACATAAGGTTTCTTTATGTATTTTTGTACTCTCGACAACTACCTACGACACCAGGACATTCAGTAAGTAGCTAAGTATTTAGCAATTCATAACGAACGCTGCCATCTCTAGTCTGTATAGTTGTTTACTTAATGTCTGAAATAAGTACCTAGTATTCTCAGTCGCTTTGATTCGGTAGAAATTGATCTAAACGAAGTTATGTCCCAAATAACCAATAAATTGCTGATGATCACTTAATATACGAGCTCGGCTCGCGGCGACACAGTGCACCGGTTGCCAAGTCCCGGCGTAACAGCGTAACCCAATCGCGTCCCGTGTTGGCGGCCGTACATCGTACATCGTCAGCTAGAATGCTCGCCGTCTCATAAACTACGACCGGCGTGCATGCGGCCGCATCACCCAGCGAGCGGTGACTCATGCATTGTGCTCACGCGCACGCTAATTACATTGTACGGCGGACACGTGCATCTGGTCCCCTTGAAATGGCTCACCTGATAAATACAGAACTGGTACGGTAACCGTTCCCGGTTTTGCTAGATCGAGCATTGTTGACGAATCAAATGCTCATTGGGTTCATCCAACCGCGGTCGTCTGTTTATAGAATAGGCAGTTTATGGCGAGCCAAGGTCGCCATGGACGGTCTATCTTTGTACATATTTGCATTTTATGGCAACGTTTATATAGCACTCTCATCAGTATATTTCAAATTGACAAATGGTCTACGTACGTAATCCTAGGTGCGCCGCGACATTGCAGCGGTGGGCTCTGGATGTGTCATGCTGTAATACTAATAGACGTGGGTGCGGCTTAGGTTCGATAAGGTTTGTTTATATATTGAGCGAATTTACTGCGTATTCCTATCGATTTTATCGCCCCAGCATCCTTCCACTTAACTCGCCCGTTATTTCTCACGAGTGTCCTTCGATGTTGCCGCGTAAATTGTTGGCTTAATCATTTGTTGTTCTGTTTATTTTTAGAATACCGGAAGCTATTAGTTTTCCTTATAGGTGCCTACTATTGGAATGATTCATTTTTTTGTCAATTTTATGTTTATCACCTGACTTATAAATTATGCTAAAGCTTGTTGAATCCTAAAGCAGAGACACGTTTTAGGATATATATGACTTTTGTTATTGTGTGGATATGTCTACAGATAAAATACGACTGGTTTATCTGGAAGGTAGATGAGTAAATCATACAATATGGTGCTGGTGAAGCTAGTCTTGAAAAGTGATTGATTGCTGCAGCAGTGCTGCTCCTTCTTTTACTCGAATAAAATTTTAGCATAAAATGCTTTTTCCTCACAGTATTCTGTGGCAAAAAGCGTTCTGCTTAATGAGTAAAAGTGTATTACTCCGTAGATTTCCGCAGCGACCAGGTTCCGCTGAGGGAATTTCACCTGTTTGACGAGTAAATCAAAAATCTGCTCGGCTATTTTCGTACACTTAAAAGCTTTTCGGTCGGTGCCTCTTCATTATACAGCGCTCCCAAATGTTCCAATGGGAGTGCGGTTTTTTCACCTCGTCCTCTTTTCTCGTTTTCATCATCCAGAATGTACATAAATCTGCGATATGGTTTTATATCTTCCTCTGGGGAAAGTCATTCAAAAACTTCAACTTTGTTTAATTTGGTTTTAAACTGTAGAGTAGAACGATTTATCTCCATATCATTTGCGAAAACTCACGTTGTTATCTCATATAGTATTGTAGTTATATCATTCAGTGTTTATTACCCTCGGTTGTTAAATATTAAAAACAACTTCATTCATAAAAAAGTAAGGTTATATTAATATTAATTTATAATACTTTTCTAAATTTACTGGTCCCGAATGCATATTTTCCAATGTAAGCAAAAACATATTGCCCATTGCCCATGACGTCAGCATCAGCTTGCCATTTAATTAAATTAGGGCCGTTAATTAAAAAAGCGATGTTCGTTGTTAATTATGAATTATCTCGTGGCTTTTGATCAGTGCCTTTGCGGTGAGCGTGTGGAGCCTATCTGCTGAGTATGGCTGAGTGTTCAAGTTTTTAGGTTAATGAGGTTTGGGGCGCAGGATATTCGTTGCAACTATGGCCAATAATGTTATGTCGATGTGAAGACGGAGTAATATGTTGTACGCGAAGGTTCTTATTCTAGGTATAGTTAGTCACTGAACTGTTATTTAATCTTTTTTTTTTGTAAGTCACTGTTACAATAAGAATTTCTTCTATTAACCCTCGTTACTTAACTGGACATAATCGGCGATGAATTGTAAATTTTGTGTCTTTGTTACATAACGTATCGTAATTCAATCCGATATATGCTTTTTGTGTCTAGCTGATCAATACTTTTTTCTTATCCTTTGATATAGCCAAGATAATATTTATTATGTCTGTTTCCTTTAAGCTCAGTGACGGCCGAGGATGATATTATTATAATGAAATCAACTCTTACCAGTTCAATATGTATTGTAATACCGATATACACAAAAAGTTCTTAAATTATACTAAAGATATGAACGAACATAAATACCTACTTGTATAAAGTTAAAAGAGTTTATAGACCTAAAGATTAATGGACTTTGAACAGTTTTGTGTATACAAAATATGCGAATACTGAGATAGTATCGAATAGCGGTGAATGAACGAAGATGTAGAGGTCTTTATTCTCTTTATGAAAGGGAAATGTGCTGGAAAGTATATTTATGATAATATTTCCATCGTACAAGTAATAAATTTAAAATAGCCCCGTCTAGAGAAACCTTTCTAACCTATTCATTGGGACCATTCGAATAAAATCAAACACGGTACTTCTCCTATAAGTTGGCGAGGAGTTGATTTATATTCTGCAGATATTGCTGGCACATTAAATTTTATTCTTTGGTGGTGATTTTATTGAATTTGTCCGTTGTGATGAGTTCTAGATATATATTGATAGCTATGATTGATGAAAATCTATTTTGTTGCTGGAGCATCGTCAGCCCTTTTCTATTTGTTGAAGGAATTTAACATTGTAGAGATCTGCTCGATTCCAAATGTACCTACTAACTGGTCACTTCAAGGACATTAAATTAATATGGCATCCGTAACTGATATCATCAGCGTCATCATCAATTTCTCATCAATAGTAACTTCGTTATTAGGTACGGTTAAATATTTAAAATTGTTGTCAAATTCCTCCCCGCTTATTGCAAAAATTTGAAAGAATGTCAATGCCCACTGTGCTATTCGAATTATTTTGGCACGAAGACAATGTCATTAATATTGATACTATTTTCGGTCGATATTCGCGTTTGTATGTAGGCAGGTATATGAACTGAGAAATGTTAAATGCAACTCTCTTTTAGAAATTCATTTTGTCTTTCCTAGCTTCAGCTCTAAACAAATTGTATAATAATATAAAACATCGGTTTTTACAAGGATATCTATTTCATTATTTACTTCTCAGTAATCATAGCTTTAATAACGTTTTACGTGACTCAAAGACTTGTGGATATGTTCATGTTGATTTCTAGGAAATATCTAATAGCTTGTACATATTACGTAGCTAAGAATCCATCTGATTGACTATAATATTTCATTATTAAACTTTATGCTATTTAAATAATTTCAATTGAAATCCTACGATCGTTTAATGGAAATCTGGTGATTAACGCTACAACTTTATGACTTAAACCATAAACGGTAATAAATCTTCCGTCGCTGTATGATTGGAAAATATTACAATAAAGTACGAGTATCTTTTGAGATTGATATTTTATTAAAAATATCTTGCCCGATCGTCTGCTACTTTCGGTGTTGCTGATGTCCATATTGTATGGCGACCAGCACTCACCATCAGGTGTCTACTCCTTTGTCTGTAAATATCATAAACAAACCTCTTCATCAACCATGAATGCCCTCCATGATTTCTTAGTAGATAATAACATTGACTTTACTTTGTTGTATTAAATGAACTGCGTAATCTGCGTTAATTTCTCCCGATCGAATGATCTAATAATTCTTCGAGAAACGTTGTACGGGTCGGCGGCTTCCGACGAGATGATCGTTTAACTTTCTCCGAATCCTGTTCCTCTATCCAATTCCCATTGACGCATTGTGTGCAGATTGGAACGGCACATAAAACCTTTACGTCCCCATTGTTCACGACACTGGTCGCGGGGAGCGCCGGGTTCTTACGAATCGGCGTCTATTGTCGCGGCGGCCTCGCGCATGCGTGAAACTGTTGTGTTTAGTTTTTGCCCGATTGTGCAACTGCGGTTTCCCTGATTATCTATGTTGCCATTTCCTTTTACATACGGTTCTTTTGTTTCGTTGTTTAGACGGAATGGCGCTAAATATTCAATTATTTTTTGTTGGCCCATACGTCTAACAATTACTGAGGTTATTTATTATCCTTTGCTTGTTATCTACTTTACTAGTTTATTTTGAACTTAAAATATTAATTCTTACATTAAACGTCTTTGAATAAAAGTTTTGAAAGCTTTGAAACTGTATAATAAACCTTCGCCATAATAAGTTGTTCTTTTTGAACTTATCATATCACACGATCTTAGTTCTTAAGTTAATTATTTTTTTTTATTTAACTCAAAAACTAATTTCCTTTTTTTAAAGTGATGCCCATCATTAGAGCAGAGATAGGTTGTGGTAGTTAACCCAATATTTAAATTATTATTGTCTCTGTGTACTTTATGCTGTTAATTTACAATTTTAATGTTTATTTCGTCAAAGTTTAAAAACGTTTTGATAAAGTTAGTGGTGCCGCATGCCGCCCTAAGCGAGGCGGCCTCCGTTCGGCAAGTAAGCAAACATCGTTTGCAGAGTTTCACTGGTGCCAATGTTTGACTTGGTTCTAGCTGGATAAGGAAATTTTACGGAGGAACTTTTAAATGGCTTACTACTACAGATTTTATAACACTTCGCATGATATTATAATTTACAAAGTATCTTTTATAGATGTTATGTATCTATTAGGTACATTTTAAACTACTGTACTGTACACACAATTTGTTTTTAGCATTCAAATAAAACCATTGTTTAAGGGAAAGATAGCAGTTTTAGCAATGTATTTAAATATTGCAACTTATCTTTTAATCGTGAGAACAGTGCCATGAACTTCCGACCTTGCCGGAGCACCGGTGTAGCCCACGCCTTTATCGAAATTCAGCATGAATAAGCATTAGTTACAAATTGGAGCGCGTTAGACACACCTACCTAATAGCTTGTCGATCAATTTTCAGTTACATCATTCGCGGCACAAAAAGTGGGATAGACGAGGTGAACCAACCAGTAGCAGCTAGTAGCTAGGCTCTGAAGGTGGCCGCTTGCCCCCGTTCTCACGGAGTCACGGATTGCATGACGCCGCAACGCCTGGGCCTGAGACATCATCTTGCCAAGATTCTCATTAAACAGTAGACACACACACATGATTAGCAGTTACTTTTTTAACACATTTTCTATCACTCTTTATTTTTATTCGAAATTTGATAAATTGTCGCGCTCTTTCTTTATCTCTATACTCGTTACTAATATTATAAGCCAAAGATTTGTGTGTTTGTTTGAATGGGCTAATCACAGAAACTACTGGTGCGATTTGAGAGAATCATTTTGTATTGGACAGAGTATAGACCATTTATTGAGGCAAGCTTTAGGCTGTGTAACTTCACGTTTGCACATGTTGCAAAAATGGAAAAATATCAAAGTTTCCTGAGTGTTCACTACTATATAATACATGTAGTATAAAAACTTTCTAGACTTCGTTTATACTGCTGTCGACTTCATCTTAAAATATAATATTCAATAGACACTGTTCACTGATTGCAAAGTGCACTGGAGTTTTGTTTTCATAAATACAGTGACCCGCCTCAATCTTTTATTATAACCGGAGTTCTAGTTAACGATGCTGTTTTTTCTGTCGTCTTGTACAATTATCTGATCCTCATTACCTATAGTCATTATATAACGTGACCACAGTGATCTGTGAATTTTTTCTATGTTAATAACCGGTAACCAATCTGAAGCCATCTTATGGTAATAAGTTGGATTACAGTAGCCTATGACAGTAGCCTACACCAAAGACCGTTACATTGCCAAAAAAGAAGAGGAAATACAGAATATTTGGTTTTAAATGTACTACCACCATTTCATTTAATTAATAGGTACTTAAGTTAGATTAATCCTTCTGATCTACTTGACTACATTTTCTTCCCTTTCTTCATCAATTATTTTGATTTGATCAGTGAAAGATCTTCAAATGTCATTGTACCTACACATATCTTTGAAACAAGACAATGCGAGACAATGATTCTATTAGAACCTTGTAATGGATATCTTTTTCGTACGGGTCGATAGCTATCAAGGTTGATTAATAAGGCTTCGTAGTAAGTTCTTACTGTTGTTTACACTTGCGAGAGCCGTGACTCATCGCTGCGCTTACGTTGCAAGTAAATGACCGTTCGAGCGGAGACAACATCTACTTTTTACTTAACTACATAAGACTTCTTTGTTTACTTTGTCACTGTACCTACTATAGGCCCAATAAATAGATTTGCTTGCAATTTGTCTTCGTTGTCGCTCATATTTATACTTTTTACAAACCTCGTAGACTATTTGCAGGATCCAGCCTCGCGGGACAAAAGGTTTCGTCATTAATGAAATGCATTCGTTATTCAGTGCGGGATACTCGTGGTGTTTTTGAAGAACTTTGTTTGGCACAGGACTGTAATATTTTACTCTGCTTGATTATAATTTGTATACCTAACAGATGTCGCTACATTTCATTGTAACAATAATCTGATGTTGGTACAAAAATATTGACCCCAATTTGCCACTATTGTGTTAATCTCGTCGAAATGGGTGTGTACGATTTTAAAATCCTGCAATTAAAGAATAATTGGAAACATTTATGAGTTTTATATTATGAACCCTACGTCGAATTTCTTGATTATCATAGATTTAAAAAAATATTTATCAAACTATGACATGCCCCTATTGCTTTTAAATCACTGCGAATTATAATGGAATCGTTTTAAAGTCACTTGCTGACTCAAATCTTATCTAAAGACTTTTAATCTCTGGCTGCTGGTGGTGGCTGAAGTGGCTGAAGGTAATGATGGCCACTTGATATCCGGTGGACTGCATGCATAATGCATTAGATGGGAACTTATGTGCTGAGTTGAGCTGTGCATGGTGTCTTGTTAAAAAAGGGAATGAAATGAGATAACATTAATTAAAATCTATTTTAGTGAAATAAATGAAAATAATAGTATTATTAAAAGTAGTCTAGTTAAAAGCGGCCCTGCCTGTCGAGCGTGGGGTCACGGGTTCGATTTACCGGCCGGGGCAGATAAATTTTGTGTCAGACAAATGTTTTGTTACCCTTGCCACCCGCGACATGGGGAGGTTAATTGGTGGTATTTTGTTTTTATCTGTGAACCTTTAACATTAACACAGGTGCCATCTTATTATGATGCGGACCGTATCGCTATCGTCATCGATATTACGAACATACATGATTTACATTGCACGATGCAAAATTAATCTATCAGCGATCTAACATCAAACCATACCAATTAATTATCATCGCCCATATCACAATGCAATTAACATGTTATTGTCTCATACTCGTATATCATTAGTCACTTTGTTGTTTGTTTATATGGATGTATCATGTGATTCTATTTTATTGTTAAATATTTATAAGCGCCTGAAGAATACTGAATATTCTGCTACTGGCTTCCAGAGGTCCACAGATTTTAAATGGTCTCTGCCATTTTTTTTTCATGCAAATGCTGTGAATTTTGTAGTTCACTGTATTATATTGTTTTTAATAAATTAACACAAGTGATAACTCACTGTTTGTTAAAATGCAATGTCTAATTATATGTTTGTTTTCTCTTGTCTTCAGCCGAACGAAGGGACGGACAATCAGGTACACGAACGATAGTAGTAATAACTTGGTAGTGCTGTGTGTTTGTCCAATTTGTTTGATTGTGCTGGAATAAATATTATGTAAATATGTTAAGCGATACCCCCAATTATACTTTAAAAATTTGTACACTGTAATGGTTAGGGTTAAAATGGTCGTTTAAAAGTTTTTAACGCCTGGTAGAATAATTAATGTTTAGTGCTGTGATGGTTTGATGGTTGACTGACGTCTTGTTGGACCTAAGAACAAGATATTGTTTAACTTTAGATGCGCGCATTGCCGTAAGGTGTGTCGAACCCGATTTGCACTCATATACAGATTCATGATAATTTCGCCCCTCCGGGGTCCATTTGCCCTGAATTTGCCGCCGCCCCTAAGGGTGCCGCCCGCGTGCGCCGCACGCCTTGCACGCCCGGTTACGGCGCCCCTGCGCATTGCTTATCAGCATTGATATACTTGCTGAGTAGTTTTACAACATCGCGGTTCTTGATAACTTCAGAATTGATCAAACACGACGACACAATGGAGTCCTGTGTTGCGTTTTCGTTATTGACTTTTATAATTATCAAATCGGAACAAGTTTTACCTACTAAATATTGACGTTGGTTGTAAGAATTGCCCAATAGCAGTTTCCTTGGAAAACTGTCATGAGAAGATTTTTTAATAAGGCAGCACTTAATTTAGCTGTATTCGTAGAACTGACCACTAATTACAGCTAGAGATAGGAAGGCCTTTGCTGCAATAAATGTTTAAAAGCTGATAGATTGATGAATGGTTTGTCCCTCAATAGACATCATTAAGAATACTGTCACATTATTTAAGGAAGTATAAAATTATTTTCATCGATCAAAAGTGAGAGTGAACATATCGGCGTTGACAGACATTCATCATACATTTCATGTAATCGCGCTAACAGCGTGAAACCACTAATTTCACGTATATTTACGTTTTTACGTTAATGTTCGTGACGTTCTGTTAATAAAAGCGTTGTACTAACACATTAAGTTGCATGACTATTTTTTATTGTATGTTTAAAATCATTTATGGTAATATATTGTCTAATTTAATGGAATTAATGAAATTATTTATTTTTATTACGTTCATAAATCTCAATAATTCTTTTTATTGTGCAATTTTTTATGTGTTCACTCTTTGTGTGTGCATGTGTGTCGTCCGGTGCTTGTTTTGTTGGTTGAAAATTACACGTTTTTGTTGGATGTACTCATTCCGTTGATTGTAATTACTGATACGTGTGCTAATGATGTGTTTAGTCATCTTCTGGTTATACTGTGCCCTCGATTCACTAAACGTTAGGGCGTGCTTAGACTGCGCCAAAAATGTGACATAAGTACATACTCTTAGTATTACACCGACTTCGTTGTAAGTTGTAAGAGTTTATCAAGCCTAAATGTATTAATAATCGAGGGGTCAGGTATTATCAAGGGACACGTATCAATTGAAATTAACTGGTTCTACGTTTCATTTAACGACTAACCTTGCCGGACCTACTCACGACCTCTGATTAATTTAACTGCTTAGTAGCATTACATTGTAGTGTTCTAAGATTATGTTATCAATGTTGTACAGTAGTTTTTTTGGATACCAAGATTACAAAGTCATCCAATGCACCCAGCGTAGTACTTAGATCACTCTAATTTTCTGTTACTCCAGTTTAAAGGGTATCTATCACTACTGTCAGCGCCCAGTGTTTTTATTTATTTTTTTGTCCTTGAAATAGATATTTATATAATGTTAAGTTAGAAAATTGAACATATATTGTTAACCATAAATTATTCCTATTTGCAGTTGTTTACAGCGAGCGCGACGCATTTGCACGATGCGCGTCGCTCGCAGCCGCCCGACTCGGGCTTCTCGGAGCCGGTCAACAACAACATATCGGAGGACAACAACAACGGCCCGATCTCTCTGCGCGAGATGCAGAACATCGCGAACAACAACGCCGCCGCCTACATCGTCAGCGAGAACGAGGAGAGGAATAGGATAAGCCGGGAGTCCGTCGTCGAGTTCGAACCCCTGCCGGAGATCAGGGTCGCGGATCCGTTGGAGCGGTGTGCTGATTGGTTCGGTGAGTTAGGACTCTGAGATCCCTAATCAAACTTATGCCTGTGGCGAACTGTCCTTATACAACTAGGTGACGATAACATTTTACCGTGTTAATAGCAAAAAAATTCCTTGGTCTTGGTATTTTACAATATTCTGATATGGCTCATAAATATAGTCCACAAATCTTGATTGTCAACAAAACGAAGTTATATCAAGTGTCTTTCCCAAATGATGACCAATATACAAATAAATGTAATGAATAATTAGACTGCATTTAATGTTCTGGATATTATAACTACATGTATTTGAATTGCTGCATTGATTTGAAAAGTTTAATAGCGAATCAAGAATTTTCCACCGTTTATGGCCTGTCTGCGTTTCAATTGTTAGAACTTCACAGGTGAAAACTTCTCCGTCGAGTTATGGCTCGGCAAACTGCCTACAGCTAGTTGGCTTCAACTTTTACGTTTGTTTTCCTTAAACTAGTTTATATTCACAAAGAGAAATACATAGATATTAGAATACAATAGAGCTCAATTTACTTTTCAACAAAATATGTATTGTTTGAGTTTGGAAATACATTTCACTCCAGGATAATGTTTGGATACAGGTTGTTTGAGGGTCATAATATTGTATGTCCTTTTCACATTTCTATGTAAATATACACTTCATTCATATTCGGGGTCATTTTGTTGCTCTGCCTCTGTTTTGAAAGATGATTAATTATTTAGAAGAAGAAATGGTAGAATTAACTCTTTATTCTTCATATAAGTTGACTCTTAAATAAAAGTTAACTAGTATTACAATTCTGTTTTATTCCAAGGGTTAATTTAAATAGAGCTCTATGCTGACCAACCTTTTATTGTTGCAGCCGGTGAGGACTTACCGAGAAATCGCTTGCAGTACCTGAGAGAAATAGGAAGGGGTTGGTTTGGCAGGGTGAGTTGGTATTGCATTTATACCTGGTAACGTAATAAGTATAGTCCGTTTTTTAGACTCTGGTTAACTACAAAACAAAAATGGCCAATAAATAATTGTCAAAGCCACAGTGTACAATAAGACACTGACATTACACATGTACAGTAAAACCAACATAATCTTGAAATGAATTTTTTTTAATAATAATAACGCTTCACACTCAAAGCCCCACACAAGGATTCCCTGTGTCGTGGGTGCCTTGGACAACACGCAACACAAGGACATACACCCAGACCGAGAACGGAAATTTAAACTCATCATTCAAATTGCCGCCTCGCTGGGAATCGAACACAGGACCCTCGGAACAGCGATCGGCGTGTTAATCATTGCGCCATTCGGGTCGTCAATGAATGAATGACCACAAAGTATTTATGAACGACTATTTAACATGGCGGCGTTAGTTCCAATTTTTGCCATTTCAGAGATAAGTTGGTGGCACTTGTATCGAAAAAAATGTCAAACGTGTCAAGTTCTTGTTGAAATGATTCATCTGTGAAAAGTGAAGTTGTCATGGATTTGCACAATGTATGAAATTTTGCATTATAATTTTAAATTCAAAACAGTTTTTGGTTTAAAACAAAGTGCGATATACCGAGGAACCGATTGAACTGTTTGTAAGTTGTCCCTTTAGCTTCCAGCACGGCGCGGAATCACATTTGTCGCCGTATATGAATTCATGTCATCGGAAGCAAAGTGGTCTCCGCGTGTAATATTATGGAAATGTGATGTTTCGGAAACCCAGTGATTTGATGTGTAGTTAATCCAAGTCTAAAAAAACGGACTGTAAGTGAATATTAATTGTTAGGTATTCCGCCTACTAATAAAAAT
>DWJQ01000155.1:0-17611 GCA_018248915.1 Hesperia meskei straton | reverse complement strand
CTTTTGTCAGCCACGCGATTCTTGTTCTAGCTGGGAACTTGAGAGCCAGTTCTTTCTTTCCCCTTCCTTTTTTCTTGCCAGGTTACGTATCAGAGATCTACTGCTCTACTGCATAGGTAAGCGTGTCCTTTCTTACGTCAATTTGTCCGATCCGGAGAACGTAAACAAGTGAATGTGTCAGTCTTCTTTCGGAAGTCAGTCCGCTTCCTAAAGAAGACTACTTTCGTTTTCCACGGTCTACCATAACCAATCAACATGGGACAAACACGTTGGCTACTTCCATCCAAATATCGATGCAAACAACCAGGCTATATCATACACGAAACAATGTCACGACGGTTGGCACAAACTCGAGCACGAACCAATACCACATCGGCCCATACGAACTGGGATTCTAAATAATGTCGAATTAATATTAATGAATAGATTTTGATACTGTATTGAAATTTATTCTATCACAGAGTTAGTTGCGGCTTTCCCAACATTCCGCGAATCGTATGGAAAGATTAGACTATTTTAGCCGCGAGCGTGACTGTAAAGGCAATTGTGTGTCCGCGTGCCGTGGGATACTCAACTAAGTTGCCCCAACATTAATGCATTAAAATCAGGTATTTGTGACTGTTTATGCGGATATTTTGAGAGTCCCCAGTATAGAGCGAGGACTACATGTAAAATGCCGCCGTAATTGGGTGTTAACTCTATGCAGGAACGGTTCAATTCAATTCAGTAATGGGATTACTTTCGACAGCGCGGTCCGACCTACGTCTTCATTCTTCAATCGGTCTGCATTTTAATAGTCTCATAATTTGCCAACTTGTTTCACGGTATTTATTTGTGGCAGCAATTGATTTAATTTTAGAAGCCCTTCTAAATTCTATCTTGAGGAAGAGGGAACCCAAGACAAGGTAAGTATTGAAGACAAAGGATTTACAAATTCCGGTGTTTAGGGTTGTCTACTTGCTCATTTCATCCTTTTTATCTTATTAGCTACATCTAGTAACCGAGTTCTAAGGAAGTTTTTTTATGTAAATTGCCAAGTATAGAAGAGATGAACCACATGATAATAATATTATCATGTGGTCACCGTCACATCGTGAAGTGTTAAAGTATTTATTAGAATTATTAACAATCGCGAAAGGATAGGGAACATAATACCACATCCACGAAAAGTATCGCTTACACATTTTCTAAAGAAATTATGTCCATAAAGTAACATCATATAAAATGTATTTTACAGTAACACGTAGTTGTTTGTTTACTATTTTATTGCTGTTCTTTTTTCTGCTGTTTAGAGAATAATTGAATTATGTTAGGTTCTTTTTCTAAAAGAAAACTGGGAAGCAATAGTTTTGGCTACAGATTTTTTCGCTGTAAGCAATGTTCACGAATTGATGGGCTATACTGGAGTCACCCAAAAACTTATGGTCACAGTTCAATTAACCTTATAAGCAAAGTATGAGGCACTTTAAAGTCATGCCGTCAATCTTCAGTGAACCACATTACAGGGGTGGAAAGCTGATATTTTTATGAGTCGTAATTAAAAGGAATTCTGTATCGTACGCGAACGGACTATAGGCAACGCGGAACAGGTTTGAATATTCATAGCGTTCGGACTATGATCGCCCTCTGCACTATGCGATGACATAATGAATCTATATAGATTTATTGGTTCCATTCCTGCGTATTCGGTTTCAACGATATTAACTCCATTACTGCGGTTTGTAAATGCGAATGGTTTAATGTACTGGGAGGAATGTAGTGTTCACTCCACCCACGGTCGGGTTTTTTGAGTTGAAATGCTGACAGACTATAAATGAATATGATGTTTATAATTTCAATAATACTCTTTGAAATTTAATTTATTTATAAGTATATTGAGTTGCTTTAAGAAATAAATTTTTCAAGATTTTTTGTTTGTTATAACTGATATTATCAAAAAATACTAGGTATCTAGAAAGTAACATGATATTTCAAAACTAGTAGGCAAAATAAACTTTTAAAAATAAAAAAACTATTTACTCAACTTAATTTTATGATTGTTTACATAATAAATCTTATAATTTTAAAATCTGTCAACAGCCGCTACAAACTATAACAAAAACGATCTTTAAGTTCCCCACTGTGCCGTTTACCACTGAGAATCAATCACTGCAGTCTTCCTACATAGCTATACATAAATAAATAATAATCCTAGACTTCCTCAGGTCCGAGTAAGGGCTAGCTGGACAAGTCCGCGACAAGAACTTTTTGTGTTACCGCTGTGGCTAAGTGGAATCGCAAGCAATAAGTATGTTACCATCACAAGAAGTTCCTATCAATTATCGCAAATTGCTACTTAGTGTTTATATCCCTTGATTATATTGTTGATTTATTGGACCGCTTCTTGTGCTGTTCGGAAGGATTAGAGAACCTATTAAACCTCATTCACTGCAAGGTGAACTTTCATTCGTGTAACTGACACTCATCTGTCAAATTAACGACTAATGATTTGGTATGAAACCATTAAAAAAGTATAGTAAAGTTTACTACCTATAAGTTGTTTTTGTTATATATTTTTGGGCACGGGTTGCACCATTGCAACAACTGGCTGTGAATTGGTCACCATTAGTTTTGGACGACAAAATAAAGGACTTAAAGAAAAATTTCATTTCCACGAAGGTCCGTTCTAAACTTAGGCACAAATTATCATGAGAGATGAATCATTGGCACGTAGGTACATACATTCTCATTGAGTTACTACACATGCATGAACGAAGTCAATAAAATTTCAATTCTTCGGCGAAAATATTTATTTATTTAAAACTTTATTGTTGAAAACACAAAATATTACATACATAAGATCAAAGAGTGTAAAACAATAGGCGGCCTTATTGCTTTAAAGCAATTTCTTTCAGGCAACCCAGTGTTACTGATAGGAACAGCACAAAAGTAAGTAGGCGTTAAACAACAAACAACAGAAAACGGAAAATTAAGTAAAAACAATTATAAAATAACACACAAACATTCCTACCAATAATACGCAGTGACAGGACGTGAATATACAGAAACAGGAAGAGAGAAGGAGAGGGATATTTTAAAACTTTTTAAAGTAAGATTATTGAATTCGCAAAATGTCGTGTGATAAAGCATGACCCAAAATCATGTCCTGCGGTCGAAATCAATGCAATAACGGGTTTAGGTAACAAGCATCTCAAATCTTTAAAAGGTTATGATTAATCATCTTGATAATAATATCTCAGTGAACACTTTAAAATACTGTAGCTTCATATCATATATTAAATTATGTTGATAACAATAAAATCTTTGCATATGGTAAAAATGTAGTTTTACTAGCCATACGAAACAAGCCAAATAATATGTGATAAAATTCAAAAATCAAAGTTATTTTGACCTCTTGTTCTAGGAAAATTTTTATTGTGGCCGGATTCTGTGGGGTCTATGTCTTAATAATGTTTCAAAGCAACTATGTTGTTTATTATTTTATAATTTCCCATTTTTTTTTATTTTAGAAATTTAATCAGTCATATTTCATGTGAATAATGTTCAAGTAGTAAAAAATAAATAAACTGAAAATAAGAATATAAGATACCTACAGAGGAATAAACTCGTACGTTATCTTTGGATGATTTTAACGGTATTTGTAGTTTTCAGACACCCACACAAATGTCTTAAAGTAGTTGCTACTTTTAATTATAATAATGCTATAATACATATAAGTAACATATCATAAATTAAAATTGTCGTTGCAGTAACAACAACTCCACCAATCTCCATTAATGTCTTTTTTATAGTTTCCTATTTGCTTAAACACTAAACAAATTATAATAAATTAGTGTTAATATCTGTGCCATTTCCAACAAGCAATCTTACAGGCCGAGGCTCGCTATCTATCAACATCACTACACAGGCGTAGGAGGGAAGACCGGTTATTCCAGAAGCTTTTAGTAACAACAGACCAACGGAAGCATATAGATAGACATAGATAGACATCAGCTGATTTGATATCTTAAACAATTATCGGCTACCAGGTTTCTGTCGCTTAAGGCAATTCGTGTTAACGGTCGTTATGCTTAAGAACAGCTTTAGCGCCCAAACGTGAATTATGCGCAGTCAGATGTGACATTTTGAACACGTTTCGATAAAGGAGCACGTTAAATGCAATTAAAGTGAAATTACTTGTAATATGTAACGTTATTTATCGAAAATACTGAACTCGTTCGAAATCAGGCGCATAAAGGATCCACATATACCTACGTAAATTTCGCGGATATAAAATTTGTCAACATTAAAGTGATCGTTCGTTTGTCGACGTCAGTAATTTAAAGTCCATATTGCTTATGTAAATACGAGTAAATATTTACGTGAGGGTAAAACAAGACGTCTTCAGAGAAATTATTTCCTTTTAACGAGTTGTTTACATAACCGGTTACTTCTGTTTTTGTTTTATATGATAATCAAAACTTTAAACTGTATTGTTTAAAATTTAATTATTTTTGTATAGATTGGTATTTAATTTCCTTTTTTCCACTTTTAATTGGATTCCAAAATTAATTAAAAGTGTATCAAACTAAATATAAGTACATTGTTTATGCAAAGATAACTAAAGAATAACCACATACCAGAATGGTTGTAATGTATCAAATTTGCGAGATTCAAACCCGTGTAGGTATAAACACGAAGGAACAGTGTCGCTTACAGCAAAAAGCAGTCGCTTACATCAAATTTTTATCGCCGAGAATTATCTAAGAACTGAGTGTCTCCAGTTAGTCTACAAAAATCAACATCACCTCGGTTTATATTACAACCACGGTATTGCGTAACAGAGCATACGAGCAGAATCGCCTCAGGCGAAACAGCTAACAAAAAACAGATGCCGCATCGAACGTGGATTCGATTCACGTTCCGTGGCGACCGGTTATGCGAATGAATAATAGAGTCTGCGGATGACTCACCGACACATGGGATTGCGCGGATGTTAGAAATTTGGATGCGGTTAATTCGGTGTGCGGTATACATATACTGCGATCGCGTTTGTTATTAAATTCATTTTATTGGCAACCCACATAAATGCGAGCTCTCCGCCCCTTTGATTAGAATACATTGGAGATTGACGGCAACAATTTAAAATAACTTATGGAGGACCGGAAAAGCCCCCACGAGAGCCTTTCGATAAAAAACTATTTGTTTTGTTAACGATTAACTAAAAACAGAAAAAAACTTTAAAACTTTTTCATTTTTTGCAACCTACATAGATGAAAATATTAGAAATTCACACAAAATTGTATTCAAATGTCTGGCAGATTGTTTATGTATTAGTATGGACATATCCTACTGCAGTAGCTAATCTTTTATCAAACCAGTTTCTCCGATCACTTTTGGGATTACGTACATAATTTTATACTTTAACGATATAATATTAAATGTTTCAGCCATACCTGTCACAGCAAAACACCTACGCATTATTAGGTACTAAGACAGTGTTCACGTTTCCTAAAGGCATTTATTTGCTCCTAAACTACATTAAAGTCGTTTGATATAAACGTGCGTAAGTTATAAATTACAGGAACAAATAAAATAAATCACGGCTTTAAACAGATTACAAGAAATTGTAATATCCGTGCCGATATCGATCTGTATTAAACGCATATTGACTTAATTTGACAAGAACCAAACATTAAGACCAGATTTGGCGTTTATCTATTTCTCAATAGGAACCAGGGATTGCAGCCAGGTTTGGCGTTAATCGATTTGTCAAATCTCCTTATTGTTTGGTACATTTGTTGTTGTGAAATATTTGCGTACTTAGTGATATTAATATTATATTATACTTGGTAGGTACATTATTAACTAGAAGTCTTATTCAAAGATACATTTTTTCTTTTCCTCTTGAAGGACTTCTTAGAACATTTTCTTCTGTTCATCTCTACATATTTGGTTGTTCTGTTGTTGTTGTTTGTGGTTGTACAAGGAACAAAGAACATATTCGACACAAATCAAACTCAAACTCAAACAATAAAATCAAACAAATAATTGTAAACTTTATAATAAAATGCTCTGCTTGACGACAAACTGGAGGTGAAAGGAAAAAAAGCTCTTAACACAATTATTCAAATTCAAAACCACTCGGAAAGCAGAAACATCGATTCAGTAAAAATAAAAAGGTTTATTATAAATCTAACATTAATGACTGTTTTATAAACGCAAACTTTAATCCGAAATCCCTAGAATTTATTTAGGAAACCCCTTAAGATATGCGAGCCACGCTTTGAGTGCCCCTGCTCTATCTGACAACATTGTCATTTAACACAATTATAACGATTACACCGAGGACTTCCTACATGCTTCTCCTCCCATAAGTACATTGAAACATCCAGTTTTTACTTTGCTTCTTTACCGTACGGAATAATAGTGAGATTGGCGCCAAACACACTATATAAAGATCTTAACAACCATGTTGGACCATCGATAAAATACCAATACGGCTCTTGTATCTCGTAATTGGTTGACACGTGTACTGTAATAGATAGCCAGCTAATTAATTAGGTATTGCATCGTCAAGTCCGTGTTTCTATGAAGCTAAACTCCAATTATACGAGGATTAACTGCGTCTGATTTATGTTTGATCCGGGTGTGTTCGCTTTATTAGTTTCTTTTGACGTTACGAATTGACTCATCAGACAGCAAATGATGTTTGAAATTAAATGACATATTCAAATATTAAATTAAATGTTCAAAAACTTAATTAAATATTGTTTTTTAATGTTTTTGAAGACGATGAAAGTTAATTTTAAGTAAGATTTATTGTGATAAATTTAATTGATTTATCCGATCGAGCGGTCACTTAAAAGACAGAAAAATTGAAATTTTATTAAATTTCTCTGTTTATGCCACAGTGAAAACACGTCCGATATACAGGTTAGCTGCAATTTGTTTTGGCTGGCCAAGAGGCCACGCCCGCAGTCTTGTGAATGTCGTAAACAAAATGACAGACACCGTTACCGAAAAAATAAAATCGATCACAAATTATTTATATCCGTTGAGGTAATTTTGTAAGTTCATTAACTTTTAGTATGCATAAGTTACTGATTTTCTTTATTCAACATTCATTTTAAACCAATCAACGTACCTAATTTTCGAAAGGGCATATAAACAAACCTCAAACATCACCATAAAAATTTATATGTAACCATTTACGGTAAATTGAATATATGCTTACCCAAAAAAAAAAGTATTTTAACGGATATATTTTATCAAAAAAATATACTTAGCACGTATAAAATTACATCAAGAAAATGGATTGAGGTTTAAAAAATTACGAAAGCACAACGATGATCCAGATAAACCGCAAAATACCGAAATACTTTAGTTTCAGTCAGTTTATTTCGGCTTTACACACCATTTGGTGATTGGGGAATTCAGTGCAATTAACAAATTTTACACCTGTCTCCAAGATTTCAACTCGACCAAGTAGGTATCACGGAATCACGAATTACGTTAGGAATTCTATCTTATCTTTCTAGTCTGCTTGGCATCAATTAAAAATAATCAGTTTGATGCTTACTTCTTATGTTCTAATTAAATATACATACATATTATTTCGTACGAATGTCACAATAATATGCAAAGTTGTAACAATTGTATTATAGACAAGACGAAAGCAAAGAAAAGAAGGACAAAAACTTAAAGGTGTTCTCGTAAAATGCATAAAACGAGAACATTATTACCTAACATAATTTGGTAAAAACACACAAACAAACATCAAAACGAAACATCAGTGTTAGTGGCCGTCAAGAAATTACTCAGTGGGCTGTCGCGACAGGTTATTCGAGTTCGTTTCTCTCCCGGACGCGAAACGAGTATATTTAGGGGTCCGTGCCTCGTGCCGCTAAAACGGAAACCATTGCATTTGCATGTAATTCCATACGGTAAGCTAAGGCGGAGAAATCGCATCTATAATGATAATTGAACTCTCACAAGATTCAGGTAAAAATCAATTTTGCGTTTCGATGAATTATTTAGTACTGTGTTGTTCTACAATTTGTTGGTATGGATTAGCGAAAAATAATTTGCGTTAAGCTACTGGAACTTAAAATCAACATTAAATATACATAATAACATTGTTTTTAACTTAAACATCAATGCAAAGATGTTCTAATACTTATATCCGTATATTTTTAAGTCAAAAATATTGGTATGCCAGTAAAATCTGAACCTACCTACTGAAAGTACCTACCTATTAGATGAGTTAGGTGACGGCTGTAATGGTAATAATAATTCATAACCTAAAGCACGCGCACATAACCATCACATAAATTAATAAAAAAAACTAAATTATCCAAGAAATGGTCATTGATAATTCAAGAAGTGTAAAAAATATTTTTTGTCAGAACCAATCTTCTTGGTATGAAGTGGATTTAATTTAAACCACTGCTTTAGGTATACTTGGTACAATGCCACTCATTTGTCTTAACTACATCTCATTTTCCCACGGATTAAGTCCCATGCCCGTCGATAACATGTTTATACGAGTACGTCTGTATATTATACGTGCACGTAATATCTCTCTAAGTAAGATTATTGCCTGAGGAAGTGTATCTCGGAAAGAGAATTAAAATATCATACCTTTAAATTTTAGTAACGTGACGAAAACGAAAAATAAGTAAAGAAACACAATAAAAAGAGAAAATTGTTATTAAGACAAGTTAGTCACCTTTTTGGTTCTTAGAAATGTGATTCACTAGAGCTCATTGTTTAACATCAATAAAGCTAAAAGCTAAAAAGCTTAATTTTTATTAGTTAAACATAATTCATATACAAATTACACATCTGAGTATATTTGAAACAGAAATATCCGTACAAACTGCTTCTAAATAATAAACTATCCTCAAAATGCGGACAATCTTATTACCTTTTGTTAATTATTACGTTTTATGTTTTTTAGAATTACAATTACGTTTTTTGTTTTTTTTTAATTACAAATATTAAGCCATTATAACTCCTACAGAACCCACTTACAAAATGAGTGATAAGATTATCACGAACGCTAAAGAGTTTCCATAAATCATCATCAACACACCTTCGTGTCGGTAGTTGGTTTCATGCAATTAAACTGATAACTATCCGCTAGATCCATCAATAAACGATGATGGAGCACAACAGATTATAATATAGAAGCAGTAATAGATATCTTTCAGCACTAATAACAGGGAAACGGAGATATTGAAGCATAAAATTAAATAGTTTAGCTTACAAATAGTTATAAATAAACCTAGTAATGTTATATTAATAGCACTTGTTTTAGTTGTTTTTAATATCTTTTAATATTAAAACGACGCATGCTAAGTTTATAAGGGACTTTAATTGATGACTTTGATTGAGACATGCCGAGGTAATCGCATATTAGTAAGTTTTGGCAAAATATTGTAATTGGTGTAATTGTTACTGAATTGTGTAAAAATATGTACAGAACTTCATTTCCGTGGAAAAAATTAAGACATCAAAATTTGACGCTTCGCTGCCGCTGAAGGTAGATATATGAATTAGGTACCTACTCGTATTATGTTGTAAGCAAAAGTTATGGTTTTTATTCATTTTAGACGAATAAGCGACATAGAATAGTAGGTATAGTATAAAATGAAGCATATATGCAGTATATCATGATATGTATATCATGATGCGATGTGTACTGAGAACACATTTCTGTAGTTAGGTAAATTTTGTTATAATTTTGAATTAGGATATAAATTGGACTTCAAACTTCATCCAAAAACTACAATAAATGTTAAGATTGTGAAAAATATTTTTAATTCATTGTTCGATTTCATTCGATATTCGTAACTGATAGATGTGTGGTTTGTTCTAAATTTGAATAATGGTTATGTTATGATTTAAATAAACACGATAAGGTCATTCGTTCTATTTGATAATATTATGATTGTTGAGCACTTACAGAACAATCATCTATCAATCGGTGTCCTTTTCTCACGATTGTCACTATATCTGAAAAAAAGAGACAAATATAAATTATTACTGTGTTTATAACAAGTAGATACTTTTTGTGACTACGTAGATACATAAATCATTTTCACAGATCACTTTTAGGTATTTTTACTATGTACATTCACGCAAAGGCCCGCAAAGGGTAATAAATGATTTCTCATTATTTTATCTGAAATTATAATAACAATATTTAGTAGAAGGTCCTTGGTGGCAGTGACAGATAATACTTATAATCATTCGAACATTTTTATGGAATTTTGTGCAATCTTTATCAAGGGACATCAGACTTAAGTGAGTAGGTAATCCTATAGGCTTTTCTTAAAGTGAAAAAAAAAATGTTTTCAATATTCTCTGCCTATACTTTCAATACTATTATGTATTCACAAAAAAATATACCTTGACCATTTTACTCTTGCAAAGATAATGTATTTGAACAAATAATCTAACCATAATTTAAGATTATCAACAGCGCATATTTATTTTACACTTTTTAAGTTGTCATGCAACATCACTTCAATTGTCGGAGACGATGCCGCCCACGCGTTATTAAACGCGCCTACGCCGACTTTTGGACACATCTTTACGTAATTTACAGGACATGACCTTAGTTACTAGTAAAAACCTACGTGCATCTCTCATTGTTAGCTATATAAGATACAGGATATGTTAACGACTTCCCATTTGGTCGATGGATAACCAAGACATTTTTTGTCAAAACAATTAAAATTTTAGATGACCAAAAATTAAGCATTTTATACAAAACTGACGTCATTAGTACCAAGTAGTAATATACTTAATATTAGTTTCCTTAAGGTAGCCATTGACGACGCGTCCATTTGGCGTGCTTCCGAATGGAAGATTTGCATTTGGAAGTGCCTCCATACATTTAAAAGCATTCCAAATGGACGTATCGTCAACGGCTCCCAAAATTTCAAAGATTTCCTTTGGAGGCACTTCCATATGGATGTCCTCCATTCGAAAGCACTCCAAACGGACGCATCGTCAATGGCCACCTTTAGTCAGTGTATGTACTTATTAATGGAAGATGAGTGCCTATAATGCATTTTTGCTTTGTCGGTAAAAGAAAAATAAATAAATAAAGTTCATCACAGAGTGACAGTAAAAGGTTCTCTGGATTGCAAG
Organism: Hesperia meskei straton; assembly: GCA_018248915.1. Taxonomy (NCBI): domain Eukaryota; kingdom Metazoa; phylum Arthropoda; class Insecta; order Lepidoptera; family Hesperiidae; genus Hesperia; species Hesperia meskei. The sequence continues at coordinate 6,469 of DWJQ01000155.1, read as the reverse complement.
TTAAGTACGTTTCATAGTTTTCATTATCAATCATCACATAACCAACATCAACATCAAAATAAGCTCAAATAAAAAGTTCTAAGACCAATAGTTTGGCACTTATGACAGCGTGTAAATAAAATTAAACCATAAATTCTGAATCCAAAAACACACCAAACAAAACTCATAGATAGTTGAAGCCGTTAAAACATCACATCTCATCTCGAATGCAGCTTAGATGACTATAAAATCTACAAACGGGATAACACTTCACGCATCATACGGCACATCTAACGTAACGGACTGGAAACATTTTGAAATTTGGAGAAATTATCCCCAGATGAACATATCCAGGAGAAAATAGACTTTATTCTGATTGTGATAAAGAGGAAACTCGAAGTGTATCGTGGTAATGGCCAAGGAACCCTGAAGGCGTGAGAATGACCGCCAAACGCCACATTACGGATTCTCTACAGCGCATCAAAATGATCTATTCTCGGTTGGAATCAAACTTATAGTGACGATTGCGTTTAATATTCGTATTCCGGTTTGGCAGCGCCGATGTGTGTGAAAGCCAAGTTAGGAACGACTTTATCGTGCTCAAATTTGAAATCAGATGTGTGCTTTTTAGTTGGTTCTACTTAATGAATACGAATAACAAGAACCAAAACTAAGCTAATAAAATTTTATGATTTTTTTTCACGCTAATTGGTGTAGTAATATAGACCATTCTGGATTTGTAAAGAGGGATAGAATGGAGGCTCGATTAAGGCTCACACATACTGTGGAGAACTCGACAGTATCCTGGATTGTTTGAAGATTTTTGTTTTACCAAATTTAACAAAGTATCTCATTGATTGGTAATTTTTCTTGTCGTTCATAAATGGGCACTGCATACTACGTCAGCAAACTATTCTATTAATGCATCACCAATACGACCTCAAAAGAGAAATACCTACAACACTCATGCATATCAACATTAAAAAATAACCATCGATTCCACAACCACTTAGCAACAAACAAAGTAACAAAGGCTCAACACCCGGCGTTATCACTCAAACCAATTAGTGATAAGAAAAGTGCAACTTCCTCGACGAAGGAAAGCCCGCATCCGTCCGGAAACCGAGCAACGGGGGGCCACTAACCACTAACCAGTGATACCGGTTCCCGCTGATACCGGTAATACGATACCGCTGGGCGTTTCCGAACGGTATCGTCAATTTCAAATAACCACCTGTCAGTAAAATCAAGCGCTTTTATCTGTATTACCAGGGATAGCCTAGTAAGTACAGAGTTTCATTGTTAGTAAATCTTATTTTACAATTCCATGAAGTCTCTTGAGTTACTTGATAAAGAAATTTAGGTAAAAATTAAATTTGTCACGACACATAATTATATAAAGAATTGAACACAGTTTAAATATTTTCATTTAAATGGTAAACAAACATACATAGTACATTTATTACATATAGTTCAGCACAACTTATAGCAAAAAAATCCAAGTGACTATAAAAACCAAATAGATACTAAAGTAATAACACTAACAATATTATGAATGACGAATGCAGTCAACGAGAACGCCTATCGCCTATCAAATGTAACTAACAATTTTCTTACAAAGGTCAGGTCAATCAAATAAACATACGTGGGTTCAACGTTATTGGGGTCCATGCACACAGCGTGTGCACGAATCTTTATAATCACGAATCGTGTGAAAAGTACAAGGAGATTTTTATTCTGCATCTTTAAAAATAATTGAACATCTCCAAACAAAGCAAACATATTGGTAAATGATGAAATAAATATTTGTTTTCTCTCACAATAATGCTATGAACTTTTACCAACATCAACTACTTTTTTAATTGTTAGAGGCAAACCACGTCAAAATACCTGAATAGAGTACGGGGAAAATTAAACACGCCATTGTATACGGTACCGAAAATTTGCGAAAATGTCATACTATGAAAATACCTATTAAGCCTTCACATTTTCACCTCGTGAAGGGATAATATCCGGGATGAATAAATATCCTAGGAGTATATCCATTGCCACAGTCAACTCTAGATCTGTACTTTAAAATCAGTTCAGTGTTAGAAGTAAAGACCTAACAGAGAGACAGTTACGACTACTTTGTGACGATTACTTTGTAATATTATGTATATTAGTGACGTAATTGACGACGATAATAAAATTAATATTTAAATATAAAATTCGTTTTCTTTTATTTTACTCGCATCGTCGCCTACAATGCACATATGTAGTTTCGTATGTAACATCGAACTCGACTCAGGCGGGCAACACGTCAAACTACGGGCTATCACTTGCACTTAACAACCCCTAATAACCACTATATGATCGATGACGACCTAAAATACCCAGAAATACGTGTTCCAAGTAGACAAGTCGTCCAAGGGTCAGGTTCGCGACCCAAATCACTATGCGCTAGTCACACGTCGAGTAGACGTGGGAATGAAAATGCTCGTAGCTCGTACTTTAGTGCCCTTCCGAGAAGTAAGCTACCGTGCGTGTCGGTTTACTATGCTCTAGTACCGTGGTTGTCAAACTGCGACCCGCGGCTCGTATCTTTGAAGCGACGGGGGTGAAAAGATGTTCACAATGGTAGCAAGCTCATACAGAGAGCGACGCGGCCCTGATGATGCCTATATAGATATGACCCTTAACCCGAAAAGTGTGATCGTATGCGGCCCTTGGCTAGAAAAGTGTGACGACCGCTGCTCTAGAACAAAGTTATCTTCGACACGATTAAGGTAAGGCCTGTACGACAAATGTTTGTTCAAACGACGCATGCGGCATGTTGGCTCTGACCCCCTTGTGAGTGAATCCTCAATTTGATTTAAGAACGCTTCAGTTTTGTTTCTGTTCGCATTTTTGTTATCATGTTTTGTCAAGTGCAGTCTTTGGAAATGTGCATATTATGTCTATAATATTATATGTAGATTTGTTACAAATACTTTAATGTATATTCTAGAACTTGCTATTGGTAATATATTTCTGTGTTTGTCAAAGTGGATTTGATTATGATGACTACCAATCAATATGTGAATAACACATAGCTTCATATTATTTTCTTCAATGAAGAGAGCTTTTCTACATTATGAATTCGCTACACATATTACAAAATACCTATATAAGCATTACAAATAATATTTGCTACAGCGAAAAAACCTCTGAAAGTAGTCATTTACCTATGTTATTTTGAAACGTGAATCTATTTAGTCTTGCACTTCGTCGGTGCACTTTTCTCATTGTAAAAAGAGGTCCTTAAGTAATTAATGGATGACGAAGTACCTAACTAAATCGTTTTTGAAAACAATTTTATTATTTCGTGACAATAACTATGGCTGATGGCACAAACTATCTAAGCCTATCCCGGGGAGGTATGAAGCCTTGGCAAAGTTGGCGAGCTTTTTCCTTTTTCCCTCGCGGTGCAAATGTTGAGTTTTGTGTATGACACTGGGATCTGTTAAATAATCACTTTACTTTTTATTCCGGCCCCCCTCCCCCTATTACCTTGCGCCCATAAGCACGTACCTAATTTGCCTAATCCGTCACGGATAGAAGCGCTCGTAAATGTTTGTTCCCGGGACAGACTATGTAAGATTTTATTTAAAAACATAGATATGATCTATGTTTTACACGATTATTCTTAAAGAACGAGTGTAATAATTTGCGTCTCACACAATAAACTTCGCTTAGGTACCTTTTAATCGCGGAAAGTAATGCCGTAAAATTAATTTTATATTTAGACTTGCTTCGTTAATTCGTTTAAACTTCACTGGGGGTGGAATTTCCAAAAACCCTCTCTTAGTGCTCCCCTACACTCCCCAAGGAACATACATGCCAAATTTCAGCTTCTTCCGTTCAGTAGATTCAGCTGTAAATCGTCTGTCATTCAATCACTCAGTAACGCAAAAGTTTTATATAAGTATAAAGATTACAAACCAACAACAAATATTTATCGCAGCGCATCTTACAGGCCCCTTATACCTCGTAATTATCATTCGTACTAGTACATACTAAACTAGTCGTATGTGGGCCATCTACACTGTAGCTTAATTATCAAAGAGGCGAGCTTCATTAATTATAGCGGATCGTATCTTAAAGTAATTGATTGCTTCTCTTTGTTAAACTAATGTGTTAGAATTGCGAAACGGTTGTAATAAATTTTCGATTTAATTATGCTTAGGAGATGCTGGGTGAAAGTAATGACGCAGTCGGTATACGGATGCGTTAGCACCTTACTAGTAAATACCAGCTTCTTGGTTACTTCAATTATTACAATTAATTTTTATGTGCTAGCACTTATGGTTGAATAATCTTTGCGTAGGAAAATTACTGTATCTACTAACTGGCTGACGTGGCTTAGGGCAAGGCATAAAATAAATTGGCCGTAATAACTATCTTTATCATTATAACATTGATGCTTAAGGCTGATCTTGGCTCCCTAATCGCCGTTCCCAGTATTTTATCTATCCATATCATAAGTTGCGTATCAACTGTCAAAAATGTTGTTATAGTTTTTATTACTTTATTTATTTTAAACCAGGGAGTCGTTCTAGTCATAGATTTATTACCTATATAACTATAGATTGGCAAATGTATCACTTGGACGAAACCAAAAATGAATCGCCCGCTGTCACCGCCGAGTGCGACACCTGGGGGTTTTTCTATCTAGAGGAGTCACATCCAGGTACCGCACAAGCAACCATCACTAATTAACACTACAAAGGACGTTATTCCACACAGAAATGTAAAAAATAAATTAAGAATTTTGAGAAAATTGAGGATCAAATTTTGACAAGTGCCGGCTAAGCCCGCTATGCCGTCTAAAAATTGGTTTCGTCTATCTATCTCGCTCTACCATACGTGTATCATATATGTTTTGCTCTTTTGCATTGCCAATTTACCTAAACGTCAGTGTATGCTACATCTATGGTTCTAGTAGTGCCACCATCTGTGGTAGTGCTCAAAAAGCGAATTTTTCGCTTATAGCGATTTTATCCTGATTTATAGGAAATCAACAAAGAAAAAATTTTAACGAGATGTTCTTATTTACTTCATTATTTATATATAAAAAAATGTCTCTCTGTCTACGAATATCAGTTAAATCCAAAGACCCTCAAATGATGACAAATTAACTTAAACACTCTTATACATACATACAAGCAAAAGTAATAGGAAAGAATAAAATAGAATGTATCCATTAGGTATAGAAACCAACAGGTTGTAATCGTGTCTAATGTAGAGCGCGATAATGCAACGCGAGGTCGAGTGTTGTCGTCATTGTTTTATTACAATTTATTTAAATAAACAGGTTATAAACATTATAACGCATTGGTTTGGTGTATTATTGTAACCAACCGGCCTTTGCTTCGCATTTGAAAACTTGGACTTTAGTACTAGCCCTAAAAATTCTACTTATCTTTATTACGCGTTAGTATAGCTTCATACTGACGCCATTCTATAGTATTCTGGGGCTAAGTAATATCTATCGAGCACGAATATATCCAATTTTTAGTGTAGAGTGTAACAGATAATGCCTTTCGCAATTACTCGCTTAGACAAAAACCTTAAAACGAAGTGTTGTCCCATTCATTTTTTTCATTCCACTTCGTGTTTATTTTTATTTTATTTATTGTACACTATAAATAATTATAAGTACAAAAATCCAATAATTTATTTTTGTTGTTTACAAAGATCTCTACGTTTACAACAAAAGTTTACCTCATACAACTGATTTAAAAGATGTGCTGAGGAGTTTGTTCGCCTTTCTTCTCCTCTTATAAAGAGAAATAGCACCTTTGGAAACAGCGATAGACTCAAAAAATGACTTTTATAAGTGTATTGAAAAAATATCCACACAAATAGAATTATTTGACTTGACAATAAATGACATTACACAACAAAAGTTTATTTGACCCCGTTGCTTTTACAATTAGTATTGATACATAATACACTGGTTTAACGATTTTCTAGCTGCAGCTTTACTCTTGTTCAGTGCCCTAGGTAGCACTTACCGACAACAATTTACAACATAAACAGCTTTAGGGCTTCAAACCAACCTACTAAACTTACAACCAAACATGCTAATGTGATATTTGAATAGTATATGTACGAAACGATTGAAAAAAAGGGAATTTTCCATGTAAAAAAATTTTAGCTATATTATGTGTCTACAAAGGTGCTCCACTTTACAATTGGAAATTTGTATTTCGAATATAAAACAAGTGACAGATAAAGTTAGTGTTCTCGAGTGGATGGACGGTAGCCATGTGTGTTGTGTTTAATGATGCCGAACTATCGATAGTTTCACTATCGATTGATGACCTTGAAAATCAGTTAGGATATCGATAGTACTATCGATAGTATTGAAAAAATCAATACTATCGATGCTATCGATAGTATAAATCATGGTAATACTATTGGTTATCTGCAATAGTATCGATACTATCGATAGTATTTTACTATC
>DWJQ01000154.1:0-17612 GCA_018248915.1 Hesperia meskei straton | reverse complement strand
AAGCAATAAACATAATATGTAGGTAATAACATGTTGTTTTTTTAAGTTACGCAAAACTTTTAGTGTGACCTACGTATAAAACAAAAACTATTTACTAAATAAAATTTGATGTGATTTTAGCAGTAATTATGTAGGTACTGTTGGAGTTATGATTTAAAAACTGGTGTAAGTTTCATCTTAATACACTATTTACTCACGCAAACAGAAAATAGGAATTTAAACTCATCATTCACATCACCTTACTGGGAATCGAATCTATAACCCTTCGAAGGGACCTTTAAAACTTGCTCGTCGTGACGAAGTAATGATAAGCTCACAGACCAGGACGACATAGCTATAAAGGCAATAAAACTATAAAATGATCCGCCCCTGCTTTAGATGTGATGTAATGTAGCAATTTTCTCCTCCAATCTTATCCGATGTTAATACATTACAAGTCAACTTAACAATGTTATGTGAGCCTACAGAAAATTACTGACAAAGCGAATTGCTTCGTTGTTGTGTACAGAAAATTTATAGCCTCCCCGAAACTGCGATAGATATCGGGTGCGGATACAAAGACGCTAAATGCCGATACCGACCCGCTGTCTGAGCTGACTTGCGACGCTTGCGACAAAAAGTTTTTCTAATGTTATGACATTTGGAACGATGCAGTTTCCAGGCAGGACTGCTGATTGAAGACATTGAAATTCGATCTATGAGTTTGTATTTCAGTTTTCGTTCTGGGTGTCTTTCTTGTTTTCGTAATGTCTTTCTTATTTCGTAAGTCCATCCATCCATCCATCAACCTTTAGATGTATATTTTACGCGGTCTCCATTCGAAGACTTTATTTCCCCAACGGTTGCTGGTCCTCCGAACTATAGGGCCATATAGAACTATATTTCGTAGGTAGTTTTTGCAATTAGAATAATTATACCTACCTAGGTGAGAATTTAGTGGCGCCGCAAATTGACCATCGGCCACCGGCGGTTGCGGCGCTGTAGCGTTTCTTTCAGAAGCTGCTGCTTCTATAACGACATGCTGTCTGTCACTATCTGATATTCTGTCGATATCTCAGCCACAGTTGGCCGTTTGGTGCTTCCAAAGTAACGAAATAACTAAAAAGCATGTTAACTTTTTACAATGTAAAAAACTAAAGGTAAGTAATGAAAATGGTTAAAGTAAATTTCATAAAATGAATCAATGCTGTGCACGGCTGAATCGGTAAAACACGTCACTATGGCACGAGCCAGCGCGAGAACTACAGAAATTAGCAGAATTAATATCAGACAATTACGCTTCCTTTTCGCGAGGGGCGGACGAATTTGAGAGTGAACGCGGATTTTACATCTCGATTGAGGACCTTTTAATTACCATGTCCCAGCAAGTAGGTAACTACGTACTTGAGGGTAAGTAAGGAAGTTCCATCATAGACGACGGCATGTTTGTTATTTGCAACTAAAAACCGTGTTATTTAAGTAGGTATGATAGAGTTTTGTATTATTCCTTGAAAAAATTCACAAGTTTTTCATAAAACGATTAAAAGAAGCCAAAATATCAGAGTCCGTAAAATATGTCCGTATAATGCTTTTTAACATCCTCTGTGGCGAAGATTGACAACATTATTTAGTAAAGCCTTATCTGTCAAGCTTCCTTGTTTTCATGGAATTGGGAAAATGACACAAAAAATTCAAACTTCCTGCTGAGAATCAAGAAACAATTATAATCAAATGTCACGTTTAATATATGATGCAAAATAAATACCTATTTTGTTATCCTTAAAATATGATTGATGACTTTTAAGATCAATATGAGATATGTTATTCACAACTACGAGAATGTAATGGCCCCCATAAATGAATCATAATAATGATATTGTGTTTCCTTTACGTCCCCATTTACATGGACAATATAGATTTGCACTCATACCATTCCTCATACCGAATGTCATTTATGAACTCTAGCCCTAAAAATTAGAAATGTTAACTTATTTACTTATACAATGAAACACGATCAACTTCAATAATATTATTTTTGTTTGAAACAATAATTATGATTTCGTTAAATTATAACAGCACTGATACTAAATTTAATTTATCTCTTTGGCAAGTTTATATCAACGTCTCAATTCTCTCCTCGGTTCTCCCCTCGAGACGTCAAACATCCCTCTTGTTCGGAATTTAAAATTCAAACAAACTGGCGAATTCAAACATTCCGGCAAGATGGCGCGCGGTTCGAGCGCCGCCCTCGTCGTCTTTGGAAAATGTTTGAATTTCGAAGTTAGGAACATCGTTAATGTTTCCTACATTATTATCCTCTAATTCCAAATTTAAAATGTTCCAAATTCAAAACATGCTTTTATTATAACGATTTAATCATTGTATTTTCATTAAGTGAATTTTCATTAAGTGAACCTACGTACAAAAAATTTAAGTTTAATAATTTATTAGACTTATGAAATTAAAATTTAATCTGAAAAATGACAGTTAATATCTATAGGTATCCGTTTTTTTTCTAGGTATTCTATTTTTAATTCCTTAATACTACTTACCTAAAGGTATTTTATTAGTTTTCTAGTCAGATTTATGGTAAAAATAGTAGAGATGCGAGTCTACGAGTGTTTCTTGTCTATAATTTACCATAGAAGTTTTATATAATGTACCTAGTCAGTAAGTACCTACCAAGACGCATCACCCTCAAGCCCGACGTTAAACAAACTGATCCAAGATGGCGCGCGAGATGACGAGTGCAGCCGAGAACAAATTCAATAAGTTGTGTCGCGCGGGGAATGCGTAATGTCACTGTCTTTGTGAGACTGTAGTGATGCGCGTGCGGCTCTGCGATATCGGTAATTATAGCCATGACTTTCCCACTGCTGGGCACGGCCGTCCTGATACAATGTCAGGCTGTAATCCACTATGCTGGTTGATTGCGGATTGGCGGACTCTACACATCTTAGCATATTATGGAGAACTTTCCTTTCCTTATTATATTTTCCTTCATTGAAATTGATGAAAATGAAGTTTATAATATCCACATAACACACTTGCCAGCACTAAGATATCAATAATCACGCAGCACCAACATTCCGATGCCGCATAATACATGACAACTGATACCAATACAAAACAAGACTCATATCGGGACTAGGATGGTTATTGGTTATTTATTTATTTATTCTTTATTGTTCCAACACAAAGTGTTACAATAGGCGGACTTAGTGCTAAACAGCATTCTCTGACGGTCAACCTTGGGAATGCGCAGAGAACTATGAAGGCGGTACAACAAAGAACGAAAAATACGGAAAAGAGACCCACAGAGACAAATAACAATGATTGCATATAATATATGGGACATCAATTTAAAAAAAACATTTATGCAAAGAAGAGAAACATAGGAAAAAGTTAAGTTAGTCAATCAGCAAAGGGTTTTACTAAGATAATTAGTTATTGAGTTCGTTAGTAAGTATAAGAATTATTAGTTGTTTTAGTAATAGTTTAGTAAATCTGAGACTTATTTTAATTCGGTCACAGAATATGAGTTTCCACTTTTGATGACACTGACCATCGTTTGCAAAAATGTACACGATATAGCACGAAAGAGGACCTACATTATTGTAAGATTATAAACAAATAACCTCAATGTAACGTTATCTACACAGTATAGAGTATAGGGTAGGCATTAGACCTCATTTATTATGCCTTTACAATAGTTTCAAGAAACAATGGGTAAAAGGACAGTTACACGACATAAATCATCTCCTTGAAGGAACACAGGAAGGCCTCTTAGTGAGAGCTTTTGCGAATTCACGTGTCATCTCGGTACTGCTTGTACAGTATTATGGGGTTTTACGGGTCACTAACTTGTATAGAAAATATAATTTTTTTCTTGTTTTGCGAGGATTGCAACTTAGTATCGTTAAATGCAATGAATAAATGTTTATATTATTCAACCTTTTAGGTAGGTTTTAGTTGCAGTAAGATTTTAGTTGTATTTTAGCTTTGGTTGAAAAAAGTTTTTGAACATACTCCTATTATTTAACAGAAGTTCATTAAACACTACTAATTTCATGAAATGCAGCAAAAAGGGCACAATTACGTGGAAAAGTATATAAAATGTATGATTCTGATCTTATCTACACAATAAAAAGTATTTTAGTAAAAACGATATTATCGACAAAAACTTCCGATTCGAAGCCATCCCTAGCCACCATTACTATTTAAATCTAGTTAGAAGTTGTGAATATATTTTGTGATTACACGTAAAGTTGGTGCTTCAACATTTCGTTCACGCACCTGCTTGTGTTGCGTGCTCACGACGAGGGGTGGCTTCAGGGCTTGATGAATGGTGTAAGTAAACAATTACTAGGGATAGGGAATAACAGTGAAAAAGAAATCGATATACATAAAACTCTTTCGTTACTGAGTGACTGACTGACAAACAACGTACAGCCGAAACTACTAAATGCAAGAAGCTGAAATTTGTCATGCATTTTCCTTGGGGAGAGTAGGGGAGGACAGACAGACGATTTTTGGAAATTCCAACCCAAAAAAGGAAAAAGGGGGATACGCTAAAAGCAATCTACGCGGGCCGAGCTGTGGGGAAATTTTAATTTGTGTGTTAGCGTTTAACTGTAATAGTAGGAAATCTGTCGACATTCATATTGTCTCTATTTATATGTAAATAATGTAAACCACATCAAAATCTATTAAGACGATTGTGAGCTTGGGGCGAACAAAAGAAATGAAAATTTTAGAAATCGTTGTTTTGGATTCTATTGCCTTAATAAAGATCCCACGTAATAGTTTTGTCAAATATCTTCTACAGGTACACAGACAGCGATCACTTACAGACGTATTGCTTGTACTTATAGATAACCTTAATGCGAAGTTGGCCATTGCTATAGACACAACAAAGCGCGTTTAAAAGGCAACTTGCAATACCTACTGGTGTTCTCTAAAATTTGTGCAAATTCGCGCCAACTTGGCTAATTTTCAAATTGAGAAACTTTGGTACGCCATGTTTAAATTCAAGTTTGAATCAAGATCTTGCAAGATGTCGTCACGACTTTAGATTCAAGTTTTGTGGAATTACATATGAATGGTTTATCTGTTATAATTTTAAATGTTTCTGGCTTCTATAATGGTAATTTTAAATTTTAATTGGAGGGAGCGAGAGCGAGTTTACTACAACATGTAAAAAGGAACGTGAGAGTCGTAAAACACTCGGTTGGAACAAAGTAATTTAACTGTGACACTTGAACATCTAATATTGGTACTTCACACTGAAAGCTGGCACCGAACAATCGCTCATCTATCACTAGGCTCAACCAATGGATTACTAGTATTATTTAGAGTATTTTATTCGTGAAAAAATCTTTCATTTTTCATTTTCGGATGGAAGTTAATCCGTACCATGCAATAATAAACTTTGTTCCAATAGCATAATGTTATAATTGTATTTCTGCTTTGGATTCGGATCTTAAATTTCTTTTGAATTTTACGGTCAACAGCACCTTACAATTGTGACGTGGGAAGTTCAGTGTCCGACACAGGCAGGACATAATTTATAACGATAAGTAATTATGTATAATAAATACTGTATCTATGTATACTAAATACGATATACAATGTACTTTAAATAATTAAAATGACTAATTAAACTATGTACCTAATTTGGAAGCAAACACCTACTCGGCTCCCACACGAGTCAAGGCACCGATCAAAAACATTTATATTTATGATTTTACATCCTCTAGAGGGCGTATTTCTAATTTTAGTCTCACGTCTCTTATACTAGCGGACGATCTAGACACTTCTACGGTTGACTCTCTGGTCTATTTATGATCAGCAGTTTAGAAGTTTTGTCGTATAGATTAATATACATAGATAGGTACATAAGCAGGCAAAAATCATGATGTTGGGTTCACTGTTTTATGGAATTTAGGTCATCGGCCTTTGATCTCTTAACAATTCCAGTTAATCAGACTTTTTGAAATTAAAAAAAAAGTAGGCTGAAAATCCGAAAATTTCCGAAAGATAAGCTAAGAAAAGGCTGTTAAAATCCTTAATTTTGAGTACATTTATGATTAATAAATATGAACGGACATTCAGAGCAGTGTCTAAGTTTACTAAAGGTAATTTAGACATTCTCTCCGAGTGGTCTTAATTCTCGTGCAGAACTTGGCCCTCGTCTAAATCCAAGTCTGTCTCCGCTCCATATTCCGTGCACGGACGACTATATCGCCACCAAATTGACTTTCGTCATTTCAAAAGCTTACTTGCCTTCTGAATTTGTTTAAACTTTCTCTTAATTAATAAAATGAGTAATAAAAATATTATGGTGAAAGGAATCAATATTTACACGCACACAACACTAGTGGTATTGTGTGCGTGGATTGAACACAAAAGTAAATAATAACTATCGAAAAAGGTCGACGTAAAAATAACAAAAATAATTAATCTGTTACTCTGTTGGTAAGCTATATTCTGCATAATAGAAACCCCAAAATATCTAATACAATTTCATCTATTACATTCTGTATTATCTAATTCAATTTTATTTGAAGAATGTTGTTTATATATGAAGATTTTTTGAAATGATCATAATTATTATTAGTCGTATAATTATAAATACTTACTCTTGTATCCTCAAACTCGACACATTCAATCTCCAATCCTAATTCTTGTAACATCTCGCTGAATCTTTAGTTATAATTTCTATTTCTTTGTATATAATTTCTATTTCATTTTGTTTATTAAATATTTTTTTTTAAAAAGACAATTTTATTGCTGGCCACGTCACAAATTTGGCGCAGTTGGTAGGATCAGTCGCGAATAAGACGTACAAACGAGTGCCGGAAAAGAAGACGACACGCGGTAGCTGAAGGCTTTTAAAAGGACGCCGAATCTGCGATGCTCCTGATACCTCTGTTACTGTGGTAAGTGGCCAAAATTGTTTGCTCAATCCCTTGTACCATTCCCTTTGTATTTATTTATTGTGTACTATATCTATGTCTCAGGCCATAAAAAACGAATCATTCTCTAAATCTACATATAAATCCCAATTTGCCACAAAACCCCACACAAAGTATTAAAATGTCTCTCGATATTAACACACTACTCAGACTCATTCCCACATTCGACACAACACAACCACAACAAGTTTATAGATTTATTAGATCATGTGATTCCGCGTTTAAACTATCCAGTGAAAACGAGAATTCAATTTTACTAGTTTACGCACTAAACAACATTACAGGAGCGAGCGCTTCCGATATTCACTGTAAGCAACATGCTTGTTGGGATGATCTTAGATCCCATCTAATGGAAAAATTCTCAAACGTTAAAACGATTTCCCATTTAAACTTGGAACTCCAGTCAATCTTTCAAAAACCTGGCGAAAGTCTCACCGATTACTTTCACAGGGTAGATTTATGTCGTAGTAAAATCATCGAAAAATTGAACACATAGGTTAACGATAGCACACTGATAGGCCGTGTAGCAACCACCGAAGAAACTGCGTTAAGCGTTTTTATTAACGGACTCTCTACAGAGATAGGGACGATGTTGCGAACGAGAGGTTTCGAAAACCTGAACGAAGCAGGACGATTTGCAATGCAGGAAGATAAAATCAGGTCTATGAATACCGCTAGACAAGCTTTGTTTAAAGCCACAAATACATTCAGCAACGCAAGAGTAAATCAACGGACTAACAACACAATGTCTTCCAATTTCCGCAAAAGTATCACTACTCAACCACATTCGTCTACCCCAAATACAAAAATTTGCAGTTATTGCAAAAATATAGGACATCTTATTTCTGAGTGTCGTAAAAGGCCTTACAATAATAACATGCGCAATAATCAATTTCCTCCCCCAACGCGTGCTCTACCAAATTCTTCGACTCGTCCACCAAAACAACTTGCCTTACCGGAACCCTCACGTGTAAACCATTTAAACTCCGGAGCGACCAACGAGATGAGCAGCTCCTTGGAAATCGCTTCAGTCCCCTGCTCAACGATCCAAATACCAACATCAATTCCGAATACGGAGAATTTCCAAATCGAATGGTAAATAAACATTCATCGATAAAGCCTACTATTTCCACGAAATCAACTAAATCTACTAATTCTACTATATCTAAATATCTACTATTTCTAATAACATTCCTAAACCCACTGGATCTACTATATCTGCCGAACTAACTAACTCTACTAAACCATCCCTCACTCATCCCTCACCATCCCTACTAAATCTCGAAAAGTTACTAAACGTTAATATTCTAAATCAAAGCCTATAACTAACTCAGAATCTCAAAAACTTGAATCCGAATCAAAACCTAACATCCAATCTTATGCTATTTCCTCTTTGAACGATATTCCTCTTGAAAACTTACTCCATTGCACTTTCCAAGTCGAAAACCATCCTCATAGACCTCCTCATCGACACCGGTGAAGGAATCTCTATTATCAGACGCGATAAAATAGGTACGGCCAAAGTAAATGACTCAGACGTAGTTTCTATAATAGGCGTTTCAAGCACACAAACATCAACAAGCAGTTTTGGTTCTACAGAAATCTCATTAGATAACTTCCCTCAATTCTAATTCCATGTAGCCAATCTTAATATAAAAGCAGACGGTATTCTTGGTAATGACTTCATGACTAAATTTAACGTAAATATTTACATAAAATCGAAGACAATGCGTATTCACGATACAACTTACAAACTCATTATCTTAACGAATCTATTCCCGACAAACAATTTCTTGTTAATCGATCCGAAACGGTCATTAGATGTAAAACTAACAATATTAATACAGGCGCAGCATTAGTCGATAAACAAATATTAGATAATGTTGTTATTCCCAGCGCATTAGTCAACGTCGTTAATCACTTATTCACTATCACTTGTGTGAACACTTCCAAAACTGATAAGTTAATCACTACCCCTGTTATTAATGTTGACCCTTGTAATATTGATAATTATGTTGAATCAAATGGCAAACATAGCCAACCCATCTCGATAAACAATTTGAACTCTTCAGAGAGACAAAATAAAGTTATGCAGTTGATAAGAAAGGAACACCTAAACACCGAAGAGTCAGAATCATTAGATAAAATTATTTCCGAATACTCCGACATATTTTTCATCGAAGGCGACTCTCTCTCTTTTAGCAATCACACTAAACACCGAATCCCAACAACATCAAACAATCTTATTGACACCAAAACATATAAATTCCCAGAAGTCCATGAAAACGAAGTCAAACCCCAAGTCCAAAAAATGCTAGACCAAGACATTATTCAACCTAGCTCTTCTCCTTGGAGCAGCGCTGTCTGGGTTGTGCCCAAGAAACTAGATGCTTCCGGTAAACAAAAATGGCGTTTAGTCGTAGACTACCGAACTAAATGACGTGACTATAGGCGACAATTATCCCCTTCCAAACATCACTGACATCTTAGACAAGTTAGGACATTCTCAATACTTTACCACTTTAGACCTTGCGTCTGGATTTCACCAATTAGAAGTGGAGTCGAATTATAGTCAAAATAAAAAGTCGATGCAAAATAATCGTTATAAACAGAATAATAATGGGAGCAATAATTATAGGCACACAGACAACAGGGATAATAATGTGAGTCGTCCTTTAAACTCCAACAGTCCAAGGCCAGTGGCCAAGCCAAGGACTACAAATTAAATTCAGGCCAGATAAATTACGTCAATACGAGAATATCATCATTCGTGAGACTAGAATCTAATAGTATTGCCGAAAATAATAATAGATTTTTAATCGATACAGGGGCAGAAGTGACGTTAATAAAAGAATCGGCATTAAAAGAGGATACATATATAAATAGAGATAAAATAATTAAGTTGAAAGGTATAGAAGGCGCTAACCCAATCAATACGCTTGGTTGTAGCCGTTTGACATTTGAGATAGGATATGTAAGAGTTAGTCATACACTTCACGTGGTTCCTGATAACTTTCCTATTAAATGTGATGGGCTAGTAGGTAGCGATTTCTTGTCGAAAACGAAGTCGATAATTGATTATAAAGAAAGTAAGATGAGAATATATGGTATAAATCTGAATATAGAGTACAATACAATGAAGTTTAAGAGTGAAAAGTTAGAAGACGATATATATGAAAAAGATGATAATTGTGAAAGTGAAATTCAGAGTGAAATGAGTCATGATAATTATGAGAATTATAGTATATGCGAATTTAATTATAACGATGATAAACAAGTGATGAATACGGAGAAAAGTTTTGATAATAGTTGTGTGATGAATAAAGAGATAAAACATGAGAGTGGAAAAGATGAAAACTGTCTAAGAAAAATTTCTTGTAGAACATCCAAGATATTATGAAAGTAATAAAGTTGAAAGTGGTCAAAAGAAAGATGCGGTCATAATAGAACCGAGATGCGAAAAGATTATTTCGATTTATGTAGAGAATACGAATTTGAATGAAGGAGTTATATCAGAACCGATTAAGTTATCGGAAGGTGTTTATTTATGTCCAAGTATAGTAAGAGTTGTTGAAAACAAAGCATTAACAGTATGTTTGAATACGACAGATAAACATGTACGTATAAATGAGTTATTTGTGACATTAGAACCATTAGCTGATAAGCAGCAAGAGACTAATGAGATGATGAGTGTAAATAAAATTAGAAATAAAGAGATAATTAAAGGAAATCGTTTAGATAAATTAAGTCAAACACTACGTACGGGTCATTTAAACAAAGAGGAAAAAGAATCGTTAATAGAATTGTGTAGGGAATACAATCATATATTTCATTTAGAAGGAGATAAGTTGACTTCGACGGATGCAGTTATGCATGAGATACCAACAAATAGTAATGTCCCTATAAACACAAAGTCGTATAGGTACCCCGAAGCCTTAAAAGGAGAAGTGAATGATCAAATTGATAAATTAATAAAAAATGATATAATAAAACCGTCTAATAGTCCATGGAACTCACCAGTATGGGTGGTACCCAAGAAAATTGACGCATCAGGAAAAAAGAAATGGCGGCTTGTAATAGATTTTAGGAAGTTGAACGAAATTAGTATTGGAGATGTTTACCCATTACCGCAAATAAACGACATTTTAGACCAGTTAGGACATAGTAAATATTTCACAACATTAGATTTGGCATCAGGTTTTCACCAAATAAAAATGAGCCCAAAGGATCAAGCCAAAACAGCATTTAGCGTTCCTTTAGGTCATTATGAGTTTACGAGAATGCCGTTTGGATTAAAAAACGCACCATCAACATTCCAGAGATTAATGAATAATGTTTTAGTGGGTTTACAAGGAATAAAATGTTTTGTTTATCTTGATGATATCGTTATATATGGAAATTCACTACAGGATCATAATATAAAATTAAAAGAAGTATTTGATAGGTTAGCACAACATAATTTGAAACTTCAGCCAGATAAGTGTGAATTTTTGAAAACCGAAGTTATGTACTTAGGCCATTTAATAACTCAAGATGGAGTTAAACCGGATCCGAAGAAAATTGAATCCGTTAAAAACTTCCCTGTCCCAAAGAATCCGAAGGATATTAAAAGCTTTCTAGGACTTGCAGGTTATTATCGAAGATTTATTCCTGAGTTTAGTAAATTTAGTCAACCTTTAACCAAGTTATTAAAAAAAGATGAACCTTTTAATTGGACTAGCTTACAACAAAGTTGTTTCGAATCCTTAAAATCAAAATTATGTGAACAACCAATTTTACAATATCCTAATTCTTCAGAAACGTTTAATTTAACAACAGATGCCAGTAACTATGCGATAGGTAGTGTTTTGTCACAAAACTCCAGCTTAGGAGATCTTCCGATCGCATATGCAAGTAGAGTACTGAACAAAAGTGAAATAAATTATTCTACAACCGAGAAAGAATTATTAGCAATTGTATGGTCTGTAAAACATTTTAGACCTTATTTATATGGGAGAAAGTTTAGAATTATAACAGATCATAAACCATTAACTTGGTTGATGAATGTGAAAGATCCTGGATCTAGATTGGTAAGATGGAGACTATTGTTAGAAGAGTATGACTATGAAATAGTTTATAAACAAGGAAAATTAAATCAGAATGCAGATGCGTTAAGTAGAATTAAACTCGAAAATATAGTAAATGAAGATGTAAAAGAAATTAATAGTATATCAAGAAATAGAGAAAGTTATTCGTCATTTTTACAAGAGATGGAAAGAAAACCTATTCTGTATAACAAAATTGAAGAAAATAACGAGAAACTTCCAAATAAAGGAAATAAAGTAATATTTACGTCATTAGACTTAGATATAGAGAATGATAAATTATTATTAGAATACGAAGCGTTTATTAATGAATTGAAATCTAAGAAACCGAAACAATACGATGTAATTAGTGTATTAGATAATGATAAGAAAATTTATTTTGCCTTTCTAAGAATAAATTATTGGGATAAAGTTACATACGAAGATTTATTTGAATGCATTAAAAGTTTGAAGTATATATTATTGAAAGAAAGAATAACAGAGATCAATTCTCCTAGTTTTTGTAATTTTCATCTTAAATGGCATAAAGTTAGGACTATGTTTAGATATGTATTTAGGGATACGGATATATCAATAAA
The DNA here is from genome assembly GCA_018248915.1 of Hesperia meskei straton. Classification (NCBI taxonomy): domain Eukaryota; kingdom Metazoa; phylum Arthropoda; class Insecta; order Lepidoptera; family Hesperiidae; genus Hesperia; species Hesperia meskei. The sequence continues at coordinate 4,994 of DWJQ01000154.1, read as the reverse complement.
GATTTTTCACGGTATGATTCAAACGCCAAAGAAAGAAGATATACCAACTATTTTGAAAGAAAATCATTCGAATGCAATTTCAGGTCATATAGGGTTTCATAAGACTTATAAGAAAATTAAAACAAATTTTTATTGGGATTCAATGAAGAAGGACATTAAAGAGTTTATAAGAAACTGTGACTCATGTCAAAAAAATAAAATTAATAGAAAGAAAAATATAAAACCTATGGAAATAACTTCAACCTCAACAGAAGCTTTTCAAAAAATTGCCTTAGATATTGTAGGACCTTTACCTTTAACAGAAAGTGGTAATAAGTATATTTTGACTTTGCAAGATGACTTAACAAAATATTCTCAAGCTTATCCTTTACAAAAGCACGATGCCGAAACCATTGCAGATTGTTTTGTTCGCAATTTTATATGTAAATTTGGCATACCACAAGTGTTATTAACCGATCAAGGAGCCGATTTTACTTCAAATATAATTAAAGAAATGTCCAAGTTATTTCAAATTAAAAAGATAAATACGAGTGCTTATCACCCGCAATCTAATGGAGCTTTAGAAAGGAGCCATTCGACACTAGCAGATTATCTCAAACATTACATTAATGAAGATCAAACAAATTGGGACAAATGGATTGATTTCGCTATGTTTTCGTATAATACAAGCACACATACTTCAACTCAGTTTACACCATTCGAATTAATATTTGGTATTAAAGCTAATTTACCGAGTTCTATAATTAAGAAACCCGAATTTAAATATTTTTACGATACGTATTTAGATGAACTTGTTTTGAAATTAAGAAAATCACGAGAGATAGCTAGAAGTAGATTAATAAATTCAAAAGAATATAATAAACAAATTTATGATAAGAAGTCTAAAGACATAGAATTTAAAATAGGTGATTTAGTATATTTAAGTAACGAAACAACTAAAGTAGGTAAATCACGCAAGTTGTCGCCTTATTGGTTAGGACCTTATAAAATAATTAAAGTGAATTCTTCAACGAATGTTACAATTAAGATTAAAAATAAGAAAGTTAAAGTACATACTAAAAGACTGAAACATGCGTCTGTTTCAGAATGAACCTGGTTCGCGTGTTGGCGTTCCTGGTATGGTTAGAATATATATTATGTAATGATAAGTCGTATAATGTAAGTTTTATAGATAAAGGAGGTATTTACTTTGAGAATTTAGGAAAAGTCAATCATTTTGATAGTGAATGGAATCTAATAACGTATTTGAATATTGCGGATATTCATAAGAAGATAAGTTTAATTCATAATACTTACAGTCAGACAAAAGACCTTTGCAACCACGAGAGTTTTAATAAGTTCTCCCTATGTCAAACTTCGTTAATAATTTTAGAACAAATAATTCCCCAAATGAGTATTCAAGAGCATGTCCTCAAGGAATTAACAACATTTACTAATCGTAGAGTGAAACGTTCGTATATTGATGGAGTAGGAACTATATTTAAAATACTTTTCGGTACTTTAGACGTTGAAGATGCAAAGAAATATGATGAAGCCATTAAACATTTAGATAAGAATGAAAACGAGGTGTTAGATTTATTAAAGGTACAATCGAATGTAGTCAAATCAACAATCACAAATTTTAATAATACAATTACTGATTTGTATCGCAATGAGAAAATATTTAATGAAAATTTGAATTTATTGTCTAACTATACAAAAAATATTGGAGAAAGAATATTTGATATTAAGATGAAACAAGATATCGAGGAGCACATGTCCTTATTAACTTTGATTACGACTGAAGTTAATAATGAGATTTCGACAATCGTCAACGCCATTTTATTTGCAAAGAATAATGCTATTCATCCAATTATTATCACTCCGGATCAATATGGAATCGAATTGAAGAAAATAATGCCATACCTACCTCCACAAACTTCATTTCCTTTAGATATAAATGAAAGGAATATCCCAGAACTAATGTCATTGGTAAATTTAGTATGTTACATTTCGAATGATAAACTTGTATTTGTAATAAAAACTCCTTTGATTACTCAAGTAAGTTATGATTTATATTATGTTTTACCAATTCCAATTAGAAATAGAAATGACACTTTTATATTTGTTTTACCAAATTTTAAATACTTTTTGATGTCAAGTAATAAAATTCATTATACCAATTTAGAAAACCTGGAAAATTGTAAGAAACTCCAAAGTAACGATAAATATATTTGTAAATTAGAAACACCTTTGTATTCTGTGCATACAAGTAAAACATGTGAAACTGAATTAATGTATAGTAAAACAAAACTACATGTCGAATGTGACACTAGAATAGCATATATACCTACTGAACAATGGTATAAGCTACATAACGATAACCATTGGATATTTGTAGCTCCGAAGAAAATAATTGCAACATTGAATTGTAAAAATAAAGAACCTGTAGACATTGAAATAATAAATAGTGGCATACTCAAGATATCAGATAATTGTAAACTATATACTACTAATATTATATTGCAAGCTCTTAATGTGAATATAGAAAGTAATTTTAACTCAGTGTTACCATCAATAAATATTGTTGAAGATGATTGTTGCAAGAAACTTAAAACTAAGAATATAACTAATATTGATTTCATACCTATCAAAATACACGATAAGTTAGATTTAGAAAGTTTAAATATAGCTAGTCATAAGATTGATAGAATTAATGAAATAATTGATAACATGGAAAATGAAAGTGTCTTTGATAAAGTTATTAATAATGTGTATTTCGCTTACGTGTTTGTCTCTATTTTGAAAATGATTTTTGTTTATATTTTATATAGAATTGTTAAATATGCGTGGAAAAGGAACTTCTTCTGTAATAGAAATAGCAGATTGTTAGCTATAGAAGATACTAGATCTTGTTGTTCTAGAATTACGAACTGTATTACCTTGAAAGTAAATAATACTGAAAATGTAGACGTAGAGTTACAAGAAATTCCCTCTACATCAGATACTTCAGAAACTCCTTTAAGACGAAGTGCTAGAATCGCACAGTTAAAAGTACAATGAATAATATTTTATGTTTTGTTTTATATAATTTTAAACTTTGAATAAAAAAAAATAAACCCTGTTTATTTTCTTAAAAGGGGAGGATTGTAATATTTGAATATTTAGTATTATTGGAATATTTTATTTAGAAGAACTGATTAGTTAGAATCGTCATATTTGTAAGAACTGTTTGTGTTGACAATGGTAATTAGTAATGAATGTTATTGTTTAGTGTAAAGTCCAAGCGTATCCATAACGATTCATAATCTAATAATGTTATTAGACAATGTGTACTTTTCTCAGAGTAGTAACTAATGATCAAATATTGTTATTATTTGGGTATATAAGCCATACTGCCGGCAACAAGAGTCAGTTCCGAGAGCAGTTCCGAGAGTAGTTCCGAGAGTGGTTCCGAGAGTTCCAATAGAAGCGCTAGTCTAAGTTCTGATCACAGTCAGTGTAATCGATAGTTAATAAATATTACATATATTGTGAGTTCTGTCATCATTCCAAGGCCCCTTCTGACCCGAACATTACAGGTATAGTGTCAAATTAATCAAGCAGCGCGTTCACAACGCATCCCAGTTTGTATCAACACTATCCTAAATTAAATGGAACGCGGAATATAGAAATAAAATTTTATTAAAAATACCTTATTTGTTCTTGTTTCGCATCACACGCAAAAGGTAGAATAAAACTTACAGAACTTGGAAAACTCCAATGAACATTCAAATATAAGGATTTTTATACAGTGACAAAGAATATCCAGTGCCGCTAACACATGTGAATGGCTAACACGTGGTTTGCGTAAGATTTTAGAAGCTTTTTTTGTGTCGTAGTGATAAATTTGCCCTACCTTCTTATCCTGCAAACACTATTTGACACTTCAATAGTTTCAGTAAAGTTTGATCTTTTTATGCAGGAAGGGCTGACGTAAAAGCAGACGGGCCAGTTCCAAAACGTAGATAGGTAGGTATGTATTTGACTTTGTTTTGCATAAAGATGCTTAAGATGAGGAATTCTATAATTTTAAGTTTTTATGACAAACGCCAAAAAGGTCCGGGTATAGGTGTAAAGTAATAATATTATTTTGCTAAGATTCTCTCTCGGGATCACAAACAGGTGTATCACAATCAGCAAGTAAAAATATATTATGCACTTGAAAATTATCAGATAAACGAATTATTCCCAGTAGTCCCCTCTAGCCCTGTTCCCCGGGTTGAACTCATATATGAGCTGACTGCCATCAGCTTATTTGCCGATAGCGACTTTTCCACGCCGAGGGCAGCAAATTTTAGCGATTTCTTTTTTCTGGTTTAGTTCATATTTGTATATCAAACAGACAGACGATAACACTAAAATGACTCTTAAATGAATCTATGGTGTATTGTGTAGGTATACCTACATTTGGACAAAGGTACAAGAAATTCTGAATATTTACCCACTATATCGCACGTCGCGCTACTGCGGATAAAAACGTACTGTCAATTTTAAACTCTAATAGGAGCTCGTCTTCCCTTTGAGACTCTTTTACGCCACACTTTGTTTGAATAATTCATACTTTCCGGTGGAATCTCTGAAATCGAACATTGTCTGAACGAAAGCTGCAGAGATCACGAGAAGCGTTACAAATGCACTTATCTTCATCACATTCAAACAGATAGGATCTGTTTCATTTATGAGTTCTTCAGCGTACAATTATCAATATAGCATATCTACCCATATGCAGATGAAGCCATTATCCACTCAATTGTAGACAAAGTAGCCTTTCTACTGAATGAGTTTATCTAAAAGAATAAATCGAAACCTAAAGATGAAAAAATTATGGGCTTAATATTTACAGTTGATATTATAGTGGATATGTCGTGGCCATATCGTAGATTTGCTCACATCATGAAATGATCGATCATATCATGAAATGGTCGCATTTCATGAAATGATCAACTCAGTTTGGCCAGATCGTAAAATCGTCT
>DWJQ01000153.1:0-17617 GCA_018248915.1 Hesperia meskei straton | reverse complement strand
CTGCCCCGGCCGGGAATCGAACCCGGGACTCCTCGCGTCGCAGGCAGGGTCGCTACCAACTAGGCTACAGGGTCGTCTTGACAACATTGAATCAAGTCAAAGTCAAAATCTTATAACCATGTAGGTATTTTGTCAAAACACTAATGCACCTTTTTTGAGCATACCTACCGCTGTTTTCAAAGATGTTATATTATAATTTTTTGAGAAGAAGAAATGTAAAACAAGTTTTAGTACTATCACCATAATCACAACCGGAAATCATTAAAAACCACGTTACGCTAAAGGAACACAAGAAATCAACAAAAATGCTCAAGCCGGAATGAGGAATGCGATTTCATATGACAAACTACCCGTGCTTTCTGCATGCACTCGGCGGGTAATTACCAGGATTGTTCCGAGTGGGGACGGATTGTTTCGCAAAGAGGGCTTTTTGACTTTGAATGGATGCCGTATAATAGGCAGCCCTCAGACTAGCAAACAGCATTTGTAGATAGGTGCGGTGGCTGTATTAGCGTGTATTGTAGGATGCTTGGTATATGCTTTAAACTTATTATAAAAATGACGTATTGTTGGTGGTACAGACTTATTATAAAAATGACGTATTATTGGTGGTTCGCCCGGGAAAGTACCTGCATCCGCCATGGTACTTAGTACCATTTCAACCGTTATAATAAATTGCTACAATAGCAATTACGTTCCAGATAGATTTTAATTTTAATTTGACCTTATGAATTCTATTATATACCAATCTATTGGTTAATATGTAATAATTTTGTGCTTATAATCCTTTTTTACATGTGACATAATTAATTCTATTATTATTAAGTTTAAGTTGTTCTTATGCATGAATAATGTATTTAATGTAATATTATAATCAAATTATGGTAGTTATGTATTGTGACTAATTGAAATATGTTTTTTTTAATTAATTTGTTTGTGACCATTTCCTCATTGCTATAGATTTGCATCTGTAATTGAAATGACACTTACCCTTATTTTGTAAAGTTTTTTATATGTACCATGACATTTAGTGTTTACTTTGTTGATGCAATAAATAAAATAAAATAAAATAAGATAGAAAGATATGGAGCCGGTTACTTTTCAAGACTCTTGAGTATTGTTCTGGGTCGGTCACAGCAATCATTGGTGGCAGCGAGAGGGTCGTGCTGCCTGCTCGTTTCCTCCCTTTCCTAACTATTTATCTTATGATGGCAAGAAAATACGAAGTAGAGGTACGGTAGTAAGTTGTAATCGTTACTTATACAGTTGTAAATATAATCATTAATAACAAAAAATAACCGATAACTCTCCGGCGAAGAAATTAGAGGAAAAAGTCAGGAAGTTAAGGTATACCTAGGTATAGCAATTATTTTTATTTTTTCCGTTCAATAACTTACATAATATTTGATTCGACATTAGTTATAATTTATAATTTTACCACATTACCTTTTTAATAGATATGTAAATACAATGTTCTTATTTGTTAAATCATTAAATGTTGCTAAGTTAGCAGAAACGCATTAATTAGCAAATAAACCGTAAAACAGACAAGAATTTTAGGAAATATTGTTGCGGAATTCATTGTGCTTAAAATTATTCCCCGTAAAAATGTTTTCCAATTTATTTCATGTATGTGATAATCTGTAATATAAATCTGAAGAGTTTGCTTGAACGCGCTAATCTCAGGATTTTTTGTTAAAAATTCTATTAATTAAGGAAGGCTGTATGCTACATAATACATCGTTATGACCAATAGGAGCTGAGCAAAAAGTTTTGCACTGTCACTTAATACTTAATAATTAAAAATTTCATAAGCGTCGTTCGACAAGTCGACATTGCAATCGGGTTTTACGATATACATATTTACATTTCCTGATGCCTCGTCACTACCAAATTGCTATGTCTGATATAATACGTGTAATTACAAAAAATTCTGCCCAAAAGGACAGTATTTTTTGTAATTAAGTTAAACAAAAGTTAAACAAAATTCTCACTAAAATATTAACTAGATTGAAATACTAGCTGCATTACAACTCATAAGGTGACGAATGCGCGATTCGTGCACTCAATTGTACTACTCTCTCATTAGCTTCTAACATTAACATCAAAATACTGAGAAGTTACAGTTTGGAGCACATAGGTAATTTGAATAACTAGGTGCAAATTCTAGACTTTACACACTTAGTTACATGCAGGGGAAGTTAATACGAACCACGGAATAACGGGCAAAGATTTCTGTAAATTTATATGCAACGTTATACCAACATTATACACTGCTGCGGCGATGTTACAAGTCTTCTCAGCTAATTAGCTTAGTACATCGGTGTAAGAAAGGCGTTGCGCAACACTTTGAAAACGTACCTAACATGCTCTTTAGTAAGATAATATATTTCAACACCTTATAGAATTATGTGCAAGAGGTGACAATCGCCCTTGGACTACCTATCTATACAGCTGTAATCGAATTATAACAGATTTACGACCGTACATAAAATATTAAATATTATGTTTATCTGTATGAGGTTTTTCTAGTAGGACTATTTGCTTTTTAATATTTATCTGTCGGCCTATATTTTTGTCTATGCATCACAAAAACTGCTACTTAATTTTGTCAACGCAAAAAATCCCGAAGTAAAGCGACAGCGGGTTCAAGAGTATTAAATAGAAATATTAAAAGATCGTTCATTAAGTTAATAACAAAAGACGTACTCCAAAACAATAATAAGATTTGTAATTCTCATTCATCTAAAACAAAGGGCAATAATCTCGTTCGGAAATGTTCAATAAACCTACCGTCATGAAAATCTATTTCTGTTCAAGTAGGTTTAAAGATAGTAATAATACTTATACGGGAGCTTTTTCGAGTGGAAGCTGCGTCGAAAGCTGTAAGCGGATTAAAACCCAATGAGGGTACATACGCAAGGAACAAATTTAAATTTCCACCCAATTTGTACAAACATAGAATCCATTTTGCTGTCACAATCCCCGTCGAGAATTACCAGTCCACTGTCTGAAGTTTTGAATGCGAAATGTGGTTTTATTTATAATATGAATAAAATATAAATCCTTCTGTTACGCACGAATTTCGTTCGCCTATCGGCTTTTTGGTGTCCAGTAGACTTAGGCCTTCGATCGGTAAGACATTGACGAATCGTTTCAGATGCTGGCCCTGCCGTAAAATTTTATTATAATAAAATATGATTTACCCAAAAATATTTTTATTGCGGGTAATTAATAGTGTTATCGATATAATTATTAAGGAAATAATATTGTTACTCACACTTGCCTCAGTCGCCAAATGACATGACGAGTTCTGACTACGACCCTGGGGAAGTATTGTAAAGTGTGCTCTGAGCCTCCTCAGTAGTGAAACATGCTTAGGTATAATTAAGTTATGAAGCCGATCTCAAATTGCTTCCAACTATTGATAGCTTACCACTGCACATCATCAATGAGAAGGCCTGGAGTACCTACACTGCACTACGCTGTTCCATTGCGGTTAGGTGGAGAGTTTAGTGAGCAACCCATATGTCAGAATATTTTTTTATTCTGGTCAAATGCCTATGACGTAGTTTAACGTCTAATATCTTCTGATGAAAACCGGGACCGACAGCTTTACGTGCTCTTCAAAGCACGGAAGCGAAAAGAAATTTTATCATTGGCGGTCACCCATCCAAGTACCGATCACGCCTACAGTTTCTTAACTTTATCGATCACTTAAGAACACGTAAGCTGCAGGGATATTAGCGCAGGATACGGCTTAATAATTTTAGGAAACTAGTCACTTATCTCATTGTAATAAAGCAATAAGGAGCGTCTTTACGTAATTGGCTAACCCATGTAAACTATGTTGCTATCTTATGTTCCTTTAATGGACTACGTTACGAATATTGTCTAATAGTGAAATACCAAGAATAGTTTTCAGGGTAGCGCACTGAGCGATATTGAGTTTTAGAATAAGGCCAATATTCAAGGACCAGGAAGTTGAGACTTAGTTCTGTCGTAGCGCAAAGTATTGCTTAGTAAGACAAAGGATGGGGCTTTAAATCAATACCAAATCTGTATTGTGTTAAGATAATAAACGCTTAGACTTGATTATATAGATTTGTAACGGCCATACAAAACGAGTCGCACTTTTTGGTTTGTTCCGCGCTGACATTACTTTAACTATCAGAAAGATGAACGCATGAGACAGAAAGAGAGCTAGTTGAAAATTACAGTTATTTTCTCCTGAATTTAACTGCCTTACCCTCAGTTGCCAGTTACACTTACCTTTACAATCCAAAAAGTAGAAATGCACTCCAAAAGTCACGCACCTACACTTAACGGATACACGTTAATATCGACACTAAAAATTTCGGTCCAAATCAAAAAGGCAAAATCGAAGTCAAAAAACTACATAAATATAAAAACACACAACACAAAATAAAAAAATACTAAAATTTCAGTCACATCGCCGCTCCATTTGGATTTCAACTGAAAACTAAATGTCAGCGATTTGTAATCACTTAGCTGTAAATCTGTCTATCTGGCCAGTTCGAACAAAGGCGTGGAGATTGTATTGATACGAAAAATGTTAAAATTGATTATAAATAGATTTTACTCTACCGTTCGATACGATACATTTTTTTACCGAAATAACGTAGGTAATAACGCGACACCACCCTTTACTGCCCTCCATGACAACTGTGATCGACCTAGAACATGACTTGATTTAGGGACTAGGATGGTTAGTCTAGTTGATATAAATATATGGTGTGAATGTTAATGGTGGCAATGCTACAGTAGAATAATTCATAATTACATACTATAAACAATTTAATAATAATAATGCAAAATATTATATTTTGAAAACCCTACCAAAGCTTACTTCAAAAAAGGGAAGAGGGTCTCAATTCGTATATAATCATGTTTATTTTTCTTCTGTGTGCTACCTGATAATTTTGCACAGGGTGAACCGATTTTGATAATTCTTTTTTCATGTCTCATATAAATTGGGCGACATCTAACGGGTGCTTTTTGAGCTAGTATGAACAATTTATTTAATTTATGGCCTTTACTTCATAGCTCTGCACTGGGTAGTTTGATTTATATAATTTTTATTTTTATCAAAAATTGATTTGTTTGTTTGTTTTCCGATTTCATATTTTAAAAGACATCTCCGTCATTTTTTATTATTTTTTCTGGAAAAAATTAGTTATTTTTTGTGAAATTTATTTTATACGCTGCTAGCTAATTTTATCGATATCGCTAACAATGCGACAAGCAGCTAAACTCTGAAAAACATTAGAAGCCCGTATAAAAATGTTAAAGCGCTCGGAACTCCGTAATCTATTTTATCAGTCAGAATTCAATAATGTTTAGAAAGAACGTTAAAACTCAACTTTAGCCAGATTGCGTCACAGATTGTTCATGAATAAATAATACAGTAAGTATATTACATTTTTCAAACAATGTATAATAGCTTAGTGCAGTATCGATCGTTAGTCTCTGTGACTTGAGAGTTTTTAAGAAACTCCATTTTACATATATTATATGAATTGCGATTTGTAAAAAGTTTTTGTGTTTATGAGACGTGAATTTGAAGGTTTCGGGATTTTATTTTTTAAAGCAACTTGGGTGTGTAGTTCACAAACTTTACAAGGTTATTTTCCCAGTGAGACTACAATTTACTAGAAAATACTTGAGTGTATAAAATCTTAAGAGTATTTGTACATTTTAGAGGATTCTGTTTTGTCAACATGAATAGAACAATTTAATTTTCGATCTTTTGTTTGAAGACTTTTACCACCCCCGCACCACTAATGCCACCTAATCCGAAGTGATTAGTGCTTATGGATAGCTTATGGATATAGGTAATAACACAAAAACATCGCACATGGGAAATAAAAAATAAAAGGTGAAATTTAGCTCAAACAAATGTTGTTTGACAGTATAATCTATACTCCGCTCGCATTAGATGAGGAATTAGTTTTATTTGCAATGCACGCAAATACCAGGTTTCCGCCCCAGTGATTAAGGTTCATTGTGATTGACAGCGACAATTATAAATGTCTTAAGTAAATTTCAATTTCATATTCTCGGTTACTCAAGTATAGTTAGAAGGTAGTCAAATGGTTCCCAGAAGGTAAACAAAAAAGGACAGTAAAAATATCAATATATTTACAATGATAATCTTTATAATGATTTGAATGAATTGAAATAGTGGAAGAATTCTGTCGTGGCAGCTTGTATATATTTATGTTAATTTATATAACCAAAATCGTAGATAGGTTTAAAAAAACTTTCGCATAATTTATATTCCTCACCGAAACCTTAAATAATGAGCCACTCCAATATCGATAGACTTCTGAGATATTGATACGAAAAAATATTAAGTCGGCATCAACAAGAAGCAGCCTACGTGACGGAAATACGCAACGAGTATCATCACATCGAAACGTAAGCAATATTCCGATATTTAAATAGAAAATACAAGATTTCGTTTTTATTATGTTGTCATGTTTTTGGGTGCGGTAGGGGTTCTTGTCTGAATGAGAATATACAGATATGTATAATATAATACATCTTTTTCTTTGACGGAATACTTACAAAATTATTTATTAATATTTCTAAAGAACTTTACTGTGAATGAAAATAATACACAGCCAGTCTATAGAAATGTGACATTTTTTAAGGTACCCAGCATGTGTCAGGGTATTCAGTTTTATTTTATGATATCCAGATGGCGTTAGTGTAAAGTTAAATTCCAATTTGTGGGGTCGCATCGCTTGTCCCGTGGCCGCTATCGTGGAGTCATGGGTGCAGATGGTTTTTATGGTTTATCAGAAAAACTCATCATCCATCATAGTGGCCATTTAAAATCAAATAAAATAATCCACTGACGGACTGGTTACAACATTAAATAATTTAAACTGATGAATGAAAACTTTTGTATTTCAATACTTCCCCAAACACATTATTACATAAAATATACAAATACAATAAATAGTTTATGTTACTACATATTTCCAAGTAAACTACGCCGCCTCACCTCTTAAAAGGTGGGCTGCTATCAAAAGAGTAGGCCAACGGTTTTACAGTAATAATACGTAATGACGTCAGTAAACGCTTCTATTTCGAGAACGTAAATGATTGGTTTGTCGATACTCATAAATATAACGGGCCTTTTATACTTGAAGCGACTTGCTATGGTCGTAGATGTTCTCGTAGTACAGGGTTTCCGTAGCAGTCGTAGAGGCTGTGTAGCGTAGACCGTAGGCGTAGATGATTTTGCGTAGTAGAAGTAGAGGTTGTGTAGCGTAGACCGATATTTTGCGTAGTAGACGTAGAGGTTGTGTAGCGTAGACCGATGATTTTGCGTAGTAGACGTAGAGGTTGTGTAGCGTAGACCGATGATTTTGCGTAGTAGACGTAGAGCCTGTAGAATGCAGGCTTTAAGATTTTACGTAGTAATGGTACAGGCTATTTTATGTAGCCCGTTATGTTTACCCAGTAGTCATAGACGCTGTGTATTGTAGAATATTGATTTTGCGTAGTAGTCTTATGGGCTGTACATAGAATGCAGACCTTAGATTTTACGTACTAATCGTAGAGGTTGTAGCATGTAGATCTTTGATTTTATATGGAAGTCGAAAAGGCTAAAAAATTTAACGATGACTTGTTTGTCCTCGGAATGATTGGATTTCCAGTGTCCATGGAACCCGCCATACAAAAAATCCTAGTATCGGACTAGTCACTAGATGGGTTTAAAAAAACTTGAGCAAGACATTGTATAAGGTTCCTAATTCAGCCACCATCGGTCAATACGACCACGTAACTAGCTGGGGTTTATAAACTATTGATCTGCTATCGATTTCGGCAATATTTATATCCCACGATTTGTCGTGATAACGACAATATAAGTATCATTTATAAGTTAAATTTATACGTATACTGTCATAAGGAAAAATTTTAATTTAAGCAGTTATTTATTTATTTTTAAAAATATTTTTATATTTGTAAAATTAAATAAAAAACCGAAAATAAAACTCTTCCCTAGAATTATAAGTACTTGATAACTGTTAGGTGCCGCTTTACTGTATAGACATAATTATAAAATAACGATATTTGCTAACCAAGCTACATTAGCTACATTAATTCTTCGGACTATTCATCAGCGTCAATGATTTGATTTTATGATTACTATATTAATTTCATAGAATGACTTAATGGGTGGGGTAGTAGCCTATTTTGGTAGGTAATAATATTATTGTCTACTTCACCGACCACTTTAAAATTAAATGTTTTGTGTTTATCTATAGTAAATTTGGTTTAATATTAATTAAACCCGCTCATTAATTAAACAGGGCCTTCATATTATGTTTCTGTAAATTTTAAACCAAGCTGTGAATAATTTTTTGATTTATATTATTGTGTATAAGATGAAATGAAATTTTAGTGTAAATTGTTATTTATAAACTCATTTTGTAAGTCTAACCATGACATTGCTCCAAAAAACCTCCCTACCGGCTAGTTATGGATTTCATGGCTACGGCTAACGGTTAAATATCAAATTTATTATTTATGTAGTAACATAAGAAGAGGGTAAGTAACTATTTATTTATAATGCCAAGATTAGGCAAACAATGTTTTCTTATACATAAGAAATTCATACAATTCTTCGACGTAACAGTATTTATAAACATCGTATCGTGCGTTGCAAATAGCCCTACCGGACTTTCCACCAAGTCAAAGTGAAGGGAAATATAAATGAGTGGCGCCTCGTGAATAAATGAACGAATTTGCATCGTTTGAAAGTCGATTTTACTACTTTGGTTTTGAGTCCATTACATTTTGAATGTTTAATGGTATCGAGTCACTGCAGTACGAAAGCGACCCATTATGGTTTAATTTATTTATGAAATAAGTACGTCTACCGGTTATTAATGTACCGTCAATTTGATTTATTTACCTTCATTGACAGGTTTTGTTGGGGGAATCTTAAAATATGCTTGAATTATGTATCAAGGAGCTAATGTTGGTGCCCACAAAATGTTAATGTTTATTCTAGTCGGTTAAACACTCAAGTTATCCACAATATGAAAAATTATATTATACATCCTCCACTAGTCTTATTAAACAGCCCAACGCCAGGATTATCCTCTTAAGGATGAAGCTACCGCTAGTTTTCGATTAAAAAACTTAATTATAAAAATCAAAACACCCATTCAAAAGTTATGAGGTAAGGATCATAAATTAAGAACGCATTATTCTGAATAATTCGTCAGATATCGTTCAAATTTATATGGGACCAAACGTAAGTTATATGAATTAACGCACGTCATAAGAAAAACATACAGATGAATTAAAAACAATATCCTCCTTTTTTGAAGTCGGTTAAAAATGGAAGCTTAATCATTTTACTTTCTTTCTTGGCTAGCATCGCATTAACAATGCCCGTGAAATTTTTGTGTGGGTTGCTACATTCATTTCTTCATTTATATAATTGTACAAAAATGCACCAAAGATATCAATTACCATGCTCGATACACAACGTAATGAGCAATGCATATGCGTCGACACGCAGAACATAATAATACCGAATGTACTAATTAATATCGAAGCTGTAAATAGATCGGTTACGGGCCACTGCACTTCACAATAATAATCAAAACTGTTAACCGATAACCAACTCTAACACGAAGATAATACAGTCGATGCAACATACCAAACAAAAGCTTAATAAGCGACAAACAATACTATGCTTTAATTTTGGTGCATACGTTTGAAATTGCAATGAGAACAAAAGCTTATGGTACAGGCTGTTGTGGAAATCACAGAAGATTTTAATGTTAATTTAATTATCCGTCGTTAATATAGAAGCCCATAGGAGCTGTGACGTTCGTTACAAATTCACTGGAAACGGCTTCGTCGAACAATGGATTGTTAAATGTACAATGACATTGACTTAATTGTTTATCTTTAGCTCAAAATAACAGTTGTAATTTTGAAAAGGTTAACTTTTTTCCATATTACGTGGGATCTTTTTATTTGTGAAGTATAACAAGTTATTACTTGAAGGTTATTTATTATAGTAGTTATTATTCAACCAGTGAAAATAAAATCCAAATTCAAAACAAACTGTCAAAATTCCAAAAAAACTGTTGTGGGGTCTACTGCCGTTAGTAAAGACATACCTATAATTAGTTTTTCTTACATAACGTACATATATACATTATATACATACATATATTATATACAGCAAGCGCTCACAGATTTTTAATTATGGACATTAATCATAATAATCATAATCATAACATTAGAAATGTTACTAAAATGATAGAATATTGGCACTAGATTTAATAATTAAACCGTAGAGGCCTCACTCACTGTATTATTCAAAGTCTTAACGTCGTACGGTAATAATAGACGGTTTGATTCATAAAACCGCTAAGTCAGCTAGTCGGCTGCCAACGGGTTGATTCAGTCCATTCATATATTCAATTTAATGAATGCCCTGTTTAGCCGACTGGCATTTCAATCTTATTTCATTTTTAAATACAGACATCAAATTAATATCATTCATTTTACATTATTAAGTTATAAGGTAAGACGTCAATCAAATGCGTGGTTTGGGAAAGCTCAAAAACTTCTCATCAGATCTTGCTCAAAAAATGGGACCACATGACAAGCACTTAATTTCTCAAAGCTTATGATGGCTTATTGGTGAAATTATGTCGAGCTGTTACCACGGCTTGGCCCGCGTTAAAGTACTATTGACTAATTTCACCTCCTACTTTACCCCTTTAGAAGAGGAATACGACAAAATCCGTCCTTAGAGGGTGTCTACTAACTATAAATACTTCCTCTACCAAACATTCTTTTACGTCAAGCGGTTTTAGATATTTCGTAAGTAAGTGAATTTTCGTTTTTATATATTATTTAGATTAAGCCTATTTAATTCGTCAACTGTCTTATTAACGTGACAGGTACAGACCAAAAAGCTATCAAAAGAATTTCTGAATAGAATAAATCGATATATAGTCTTACATGAATCTTTTGGCGTGTGGGTGACAGAGACAGCGGCTTACAGTTTGCCTTACCTGTAAGGCGCTGTCTCTGTCACCTACACGCCAAAAGATCCTTATACGACTATATTGCCTTACCTGCATTGTCCCCGTCACGGCGTAATTACTTTTGTCATTGTCACTGAAGACACTATAATTTACTTTGCCTACAAGCTGTTGTTTCTCAGGCCGCTGGTATATTTAAACGGTGTTAAACACCAGTATTACTGTCATGTACGTTGTAAATCGATTGTATTTGAACAAAGCTGACTGGAGACACATTGTCCTGCAATATTTAGGTAGGTATAATTAATATCTCAAGTTCTAAACGACGTATTAAGAATAAACATGAACCATTTTTTAATATAGACCTTCTACAAAAAGATTGATATAAGTATAATAAAACGTGTGCCACACACAACAGCAACATTAAGGTCTTCCAAAATTCTGTGAAATTGAAACAACCGTAGCGCTGTACAAGAGAGAAGATAGCATCACTTTTTTTCCTGTTTTTCTTATGTCATTGGCGTAAGTTGCTCTTTTTATTGTATCAGTGCGATAGATGCCATCTATCCGTCTTTGCAGGCCCTTTTTGGCATCTTTGGTTTTAAGTAGGTAATAATATGGGCCTTCCGTTGATATACTGAAATTTTATTAAACACATTTACTATAACAATTGTACTGTATTAAAAAGCTAACTTCTCCAATAATACAATATAAATCTTCACCACCGGCAAATGGAATTATAGCCCAAAGTTAAATTAATAACTCCGAGGAAATACGGTTTTCATGCCTCGTCACTAAATGAAATAATGTTTCACGATTTGCAGTAATATGGAGGTTGGAGGCTTGCAAAATTCGCTACCGTGATTTTTATAGGGTTCCATATTAATGAAAATGAGTGCCAAAATGACCCTTTTAACTCCGCTGGCCGTCTATTTATTACAGGGGTAATAAAATAATAATAATATTTATTATTATTATAATTTGTTGTGTATAATTTATAATAGGTAGTTTTAAAATTACATCACATACCTATAGGTAAATTCGTAAATCTCGTTGAATACTCAGTCAGTACTGGGTTCGAGAAAATGCCAAAATGTACAACAAACACTTTCATTGTAATCGTAGATACACAATTACACTATGTTCACAATACACACCGAAACACTATGCACGTAGGAACTCGTAAACACACTCGTCGACTACAGTATCGCCTTCCCGGTTTCGCTTCCGAAACTAGATTGCGACGCAGTCGACCGAGTGCCACTTTTATACCACTCACCTACCATTCATGCCATTCTAGAATGTTCCGGCAGTTGTTGGAATGAGGTTCGAGTATGTTCCTTGCAATCGACTTTCGACCTTATGACTATTGTCGTAAGGTCGAAGCGTACTGTCGAGACGGCCGCGTTCTATTGTTCGCTTGACATGTTTATGGCCCTTATTGTTTATTGCTTCCGGTTTAGCGAAGCACGTGCACCAGGGTTGTCACATTATTTTTTTAACATTAATCCTGACAGCTTTCTGACATCATTGCATTCTCGATGTATTTTAACTGACATACCCAACTTGGTAGCTGTCTGCTGCCCAGTACGTGAGTGTGTGTGATAGTAAAAAGCTTACATATTTTCTATTCTGGCGTCCATCCGTACCTTGCGATAAAGAAAGTCATTCTAAAACCTCTGAATACCATACGTAAAAAATGTCGTTCAAATTCTTATGGGACCAGACCTGGCGTAAAACACTAGCTTTCCAATAACAAATAAATTATTCATGGATAAAAAAATAAAATAAATATTTGATTCATCAGTAAAATACATTGAAGTAATAAAACACGTAAAAAAGTACAGTGGAATTTTGAACCTCCTCCTTTTCTTGAAGACTTGAAGTCGAGTAAAATTCATGGAGATCCTAATTCGATTAATCATTTAAGATTGACGCAAGCCGCCGGCTATCAGCACTTTGACATTTAATACAGTACAATAGTTCTGATTAACTAACAATGTCGAAGTTATTGTAGCATGAATATCGGACGGCCAAATTTGATAAGTCACGTGGTGCGTGATTACCACAGATCGGATGGCCGCACTTCGCCGTTCGTACTGTTGCCGTATAGTTTAATTGGATAGAAAGATGTTAACATAACAATACTGTAACTGATATCTGATAGTACATGGAAGATATTCGAGGGAAATTAATTTGGCTTCTGAAATTTGTTTAGGTATGGCTTACGCGCTGTGCTTGATACTTCGTTTGCGCGTGGGAAATCTTTCCGCGTATATCCCAAACCCGCGGGAATTCCGGGATAAAAAGAAGCCTATAATGTTGCTCCACTAACTTCTCCATCTTCCAATGAAAATTCTATATAAATCGGCTCAGACGTTGCGGAGTTAGCCAGAAAAACCGACAGATTAACAGTAACAAAACTTTTTAAACCGTTTGTTTGTGTTTAAGTAACGTATTAATACTCGTAACTATATACATACATGCACTGAAAAAAATCACTGTTATTTTTAAATCAGAAATAGGTAAGAAAAGAAAAGAAAGATAAAAAATAACCATTTTTATATGACCCCTAGTCAAGTCTTATAATGTACATTATGTAGTTTTATTGTTACAAATTGATATATTTTTATTTTGAGTATCCCGATCTCTGATATCTACAATTATGAGTGAAAATAATAAAAGTAACCTTCACATATTTACGTGTACATATAAGATACATTTCAAAACGACAATAATTACCGTGTCACGATCTGAGAAGGGCACAGTATTATCATAATATTACGGCATAGTATTGCATCTTATATATGTACATAGTAATGGCCCCGCCAACAACCTTCTAACTACCATTTTCGTGTTTCCAAATGTAAGTAATCTGTAATCATTCATCATGATTACATTTTGTCCATCTCTGTTGGATTATACTGCATGTAAGTACCTACATGGTGTTAAAAAATTTATCATTAACCGACTTGAAAAAGGAGAAGGTTCCATAACACATCTGAGCGATATATCACAGTTTTTGAGTTATTCTCAATAATGTGAATTTAATTAACGCTTATTACCTCATAACTTTTGACTGGGTGCTCCGATTATGATTTTTTTATAGGTAGTGCTTATCGTGTGGTCCCTTATAAGTTACCCTTAACGGAGCTACATCGGACGAGTGGTTTATGAGTCTTTAAATTTGAAGTCGTTTATTTTTGTTGTAAAAAGTTAGTTATTGACATCGTGGTAAACATTTAAAGTCACGTCTAATTGATTTGGATATTACGATGAGATCGCAGTCAAGTTAAGCCAGTCTAATCCCTCGCCTCATTACTGAACTGTTAGCCACTAAATTTGCGCTGCTATAACAATATTGTATGCCGCCCGCTACCCGTGAAATTCGGTTAAGAATGTGTTTGGATGAACTCCAAAACAATTAGAGCAGTTGTTTTAACTACTATGTCAACTTTAGAAAGTGGTGTAGTAGTGTGTTTCAATGTGTTTTGAATTCATTAGGAGATTTCATAGCAAATATAATATGCTTAGCTCGTTCAAGCTGGTCAAGGTAAACATTTTTTTAACGTTTTATAGACGGACATAATATATAAAGCAGTTTAGTTTCGAAGCGAATCCGGAAACAGGAAAATGGAAGAAGAAGAAGAAAGAGGAAAAAATGAAAAGCAGTAAAGTGAGAAGAGAATTGAACAGTGCCTATAGTATACAGTGTCGCAGGTGTCGTGCTGCAAGTGTCGAGAGTGTCGTGTCACATATACAGTGTCGTGAGACTCGTCCCGCAAACGAGTGTGAGTGTGAGAGTGCGTAAACAATATTTTTTACGTACCTAGTAAAAAAGACAATTGAGTTTCAAATTAAACTAAGCTACAGAATTGTCAATCGGGGAATTGAAACAAAATATACAAGAAACAATTATTTATATGACTTTATGTCCAGATGTAATCGAATCGTCGAAATGTTCAGGAAAACAAAGTTGTACACGATAACTAAGAAATATTGGCTCTCAACCAGGTAGTAAATTACGCACACACTTTCACTGTTCTTTACTATGATCATTGAATTATCTAATTCTAGTAGTATAATGTCTTGGACTTCGTCCAGACGACATTTTTGTTTAAATGAATGGCGCCAAATATTGTGTTATTTTGATGTACTATTTTTATATGCATAATAATAATATGTTCTTTACAATGTTCTCGAAAGTGTGCGACGTCTACCGATGCTCATTTCGAATGATGGACTATGGCCCCATTCCCCTTACATTGTGAGAGGAAGCTTGTATGTACCCAGTAGTAACAGTTATGGATTGCGAACAAGAAGCCTTTTTGTGATGAATATTTTTAGAATGTTAATCAGAATTCAATTGCTTTGTTGGACATATTGGACAACTTTCAGACTTAGGCGCGATAGGAAGTTCCAAGCGAGTAAAGTCTCGCTTCGTTTTGGATAACCTTTACCTATCGAAAAAATGACAAATAAGGATTTTAACTGACGATTATATTAACTTAATTTAGATATTTATAGATTGAACTGCAAGAACACAAATATGGTATCATTGTTTATAAATTTCAATAGTTTTAATGTACAAAATACATGTCAATTTAAACAATATTTCGATTGTTGATACTAAGATAATAATATATTCGTGGCTTTCTCGAAGCAATGTGGGGACATTTACTAATGTCTGTTAAACACCCAGAGACCGAAACACATGTTATTGTCCGTCCGTTGCCGCGACACTTGAGAGCGTTTAGACTACTCAAGAGAAAGTGATGAAAAATGTGAAAACTAAGAGTACGTTTTTTATTAATTGTACAAGTTATACGCACAATGTCTTTTGTTAACATCAAAATATTTTTCAATTTGTTGAGCAAATAAAGATGTGTGTAAAACAATGTGGATCTTATTTGTCAAGAATATAACATGAAAACGACAAAATGACATAATATTTATTATGCTGTTTATAACTGAGGAAAGTAATGTCATACGCCAAAATAAATTATACAAAGAATAAATACTCATACGAAAAGCGACATCTTTGGTAACAACGGACGTGAAAGTTTTCATTCTTAAAGAAGTACGTCTTAAACACATTGAAAACACAAGACTGCAAACTTGTTTACAATCACACAATTATGCAAATTTTTTTCTAGTTTACTATCCCATACATAATGTATGTTTACTATCACTTTAAATAAAAAAGTATTTTACTAACGTGTTAATCTAGAATCGGTTCAATCAAATTTTCATCAGCCCAGCAGACAGAACCTCCGTAATCCGGACCTCAATTCAAAACTATTAGCCACTAAATTCAGGAGAGCATAACGATATTATATGCATCACGATACCCATGAAATTCGGCTAAGTATGTGTTTGGATGGGCTCCAAAACAATTAGTGTTGGATGGAGAAACTTTCTCCATGTTATACCATGTTCCGGCTTGAGTTCTGCTTTAGGCCCTTTGAAAGCATTGCGATATGAACTTTATCTCGGGTCATTTACAGCCAATTTCGGCCGGATCAAGGTTGGTCGTTGTAAGCTGTGATCACGCGTGCATCAGTTTGTTAAAGAAAAAGCTGAAAATTTATCCCTTAGGAACACAATATAAGGTTCATATTTCGATGCTTTCCTATGAGTTAAATCGAAGTTGAGTTGATGTAATGGGCATATTTTCTTTTTCTTAGCCGGCAACGCGTCGGTGATATCTTTTGTGTTGCTGAGTTGGCTCTTGTGCTCGTTTAAAAGACGTTATCATAAAAAAAAACGAAAGTAAAACTCTATCTTCAACGTCCCCTAGTTGCCATACTGAATTTTGAATATTTAGAATTTTGAATAATTGCAAGTTTAGTTTAGGTTAGACAAATAGATGCCGTCAAAAATGAACAACCATACATTCATTCCCATTAAAAACATATACTCTCTCGGCGTTGCGTAATCAAATAAAAAATCCCGTGTGAATCATAATTATTTGAGTGCCAAATTTTATTGAGAATACGTTTAGTCATTGAGCGTCATTTGGAACCAAGCATCTGAGTAAACATATTTTCACCATCACAATATTATCGTCGCAAATATTTTTACTTCTTTCGTTCTTAAAATACCAAACATGTATTTATAGGAATCAAGAGTTATTTGCGTCAAGCGCGCACCGTGCGCTGACGTACAACAAGCTTATAAGTGGGCTCGGCTTGTTTAATTCTATTAATTATTAGAGAACCGCCCGCGCTCCGCTTCGGGACCCGTAGGTAACAGCCGCGTAGGTCCCGCTCCTGCATGAATCTCGGCTAAGCAGTTTATTATACTGGAACATCAGATATAACATTTACATATGACATAAGTAAATTACATATAGTATTTGGTAGCGTGATTCAGAACTTGCAAATGAATTTTAATAACGCCATCTATTAACAGCATCCAGAAGTAAATATCTAGCAACTATCAAAACATCGATCTTCCAATGGAAATGAGACGTTTTTCCGCGGTAAAAAGTAGCCTACGTCACTCCACCCTCCCAACTATCTCTACACATATAAACTATATCATATAATAACCACGTTGCG